>RJWH01000991.1:303193-500916 GCA_004363575.1 Solenodon paradoxus
GCTATTTAGGTTTGCTTCTTCCTTTTGGGTGCCTGTGTTTTTATTTGTTTGAACATACACCAACGAGTTAAATGGCTGGGTCATAGTGATAAATCTACATTTAGCTTTTAAAGACTCGTTGAACTGTTTCCACAGTGGGTTTACTACTTTATGTTTCACCAGCAATGTGCAGAGGTTACAATGAATCAACATTCTTATCAGTACTTATTATTTTCTGATTTTACTTTTTTGGCTAATTCGGTTATATAAAGTGATTTTAATTTGCTTCCCTAATTAAACATTTTTTCATGTTTTCATTTGTACATTTTCTTTGGAGAAATGTTTATTCAACTTACTTAACCTTTTTTTTAAAATTTGGTCTTTTTGTTTTAACCCAGATATATCTTTTAAATGATCAGATTTAGAGTCTTGCTGAATTTTATGATTATCAAAGCAGAGCTACATTTTTTTCCTTTGAAGTTCTCTATTATTATAGTTTTGTTTTTCATAATTACCTGGCTGTAATCACCATTTCTTAATCGTCTGTACTTAAAATGCAGTATTTTATTTTATATTTGTTTGAAAATACCCATTACTTTTTAAATTTTTTAATATTGAGCATTTCCATTTAACAGTCTACATACCTTAAATTACAGTGATAATAAGTGTATAACATCCTTTGTGATTAAGCTAGCTGACATTGGTAAATGCTGAAATCATCGCTGCTATTTCTTTTCTTGGTTCACTTTTTTTTTTTTTTTTTTTTTAAATACTGCATGTTTTCTTGACAGTACTTCACAAATATTTACCAGGTTAATGTGTTGTTTGCAAATCAGATATAAAATTACTTTTGGCAGTCAAACCTTTTTTTTGAGATTAAAAGAATGGTAGATTGCAATCAACATTTTTAGATACTTATGTAGAGCACCAAATAAAACTATAATGCTGATATAAATATCAATGTGCTATGAAACTACATACTTTATATATTCATAATACCAATATTGGATCATTTTAAGAAGCAAAATGAGCTCTCTAAATTAGAGTCTTGCTTCTTTTACTATGTTCTATAGATTTTTTTTCAATAGTAATTCTTTATGAAAGGAAAGATAGATTCTGGAAATCATGAAAGCTGCAAATGCATTTTATCCTCTGTGACACTCTATTCTCTCTAGTTGGTAAACCCCAATCATTGTTGCACTATGCATTCAGAAAATGTAAGCTGATAAAAGCTACAGCAGAGATTGTCTTGTAAATGTGAAGTGTTGAGCAATAGTTGAAATCTAAAATGGTTATCAAGGGGTGCTGTAAAAATTATTTGCTTAGGACCCCTAAAACTGGCACTTTAAAATTATGGCTCATGGATTGTTTGTTGGAATGGAGATATGTTTATGGACCCGTAGGAGGCCCATAAATACACTGAAATTAAAAATATTTTAATGTGTGCAGTTTTAGGAGGATGCATAACATTTACCCTATTTTCAAAAGAATCTAAGACAAAAAAAATGCTAACAACTTCTGTTATAAAATGTTGATTAAGACCATGGTGAATATACTACACACACACACACACACACACACACACACACACACACACACACACAGAATCCTCATTATTTACATGTTTTGTGTTTATAAGTTTGCTTACTCAGTTAAAGTTTATTTGTAAATCTAGTTCCAATGTTTGGATCACTTTTACAGTCATTCAGAGATGTATACAAAGGAGGGAAAAAAATTTAGTTGCCTGATAATACATATTACCATCTGAGGACAAAGCAATACTCTTGCCTTTTTTTTGCAGTACTCATTTTATAAACAAATGTTCTTTTTGTGATGTATTTAGCACCATGTCTTTTTGATTTTGGTTCTTTTTATTGGTGATTTTGTTGTTTAAAAAAGCATAGTGCTGATATGTAGTCTAGTGTTCCCAAGTGCTGGAAGGCAATGATGTGTCTTCTGGAGAAAAGAGGTGTTAGACATGCTTTGTTTAGGCATGACTTGTAGTTCTATTGACTATGAGTATAACATTAATGAACCAAAAATAAATATGTATCTATATATAAAACATAGTTTTATGGTTTTTTTATATATACATATATGAAAACAAAGAAAATAACCTGCTTTTAAGCAGAAGCACATATGGAGTTATGTATTGATGTAAATTAGTGACCAAAAAATGTTGCAGCAAAAGAATTACTGCAACCTAACCTGTATTTCCCCTACCAATGGTAACTCAGCATTCACAGATTCAGTGTTACCAATGATTTTGTACAACCTAAGTACCTTGGCTACAGGGAATCAACTGTAATGACTTAGAGCAAGGTTGACCTTTACAGGTCTTTTTTTAGATTTAATATCTCTTAATTTCTTTTTCTGTGAACATTTACTGACATTAAAATGAGAGTGTACATCATCTATCTCTTAATATCACACTTCAGATGCTTCTACCAGAACCATGATAAATGCTATGGATTTAAGTGTGCTTCATATTTGCAATTTTTATCTCTGCCAGAATTCAGTGGTCTACTTCAGATTTCTGTCTGAAATGTTATTACTGTTTATTATACAGCATATTGAAATAGAATACCATATTTTGTTATGGAATATTGGTGACCACTTAGACTGAGTTTAGCCACTTTAGTAAGGGGTCTTCTATTTCACTAGCAGAACAGTTAGAAGCAGAGCTTCAACAAGTTGAGCTATATAATTAACTCTATTTACTGAATCAAAGCCTATTTTATTTTCTAATACTAAAGGAATTTAAGTCTGTCTCTTTCTTATGGATGTTACAGATGGAGTAACTGTACTGGATTTACTCTCTCACCTGAAAAAATAATCAGAGAGAAGCCAAAATTATTTCTATATATGTAGAAAGAGTAATGACAAAACCCAACATCGTTACTCATAAAATTGTTCTGAAAACTAGAAATAGAGAGTAATCTCAGCCTGGTAAACAGTGTCTGTGAAGAACCAGTGCTAGCATATTTATAGTTGAAAACTGAATGCTTTCCCCCTAAGATCAAGAACAAGAGAAGGATATCTGCTTTCATCACTTCTGTTCAATGGTGGTACTAGAGGTTCTAGCCAGTGCCAGCAGTCAATAAAAAGAAAATAATCTAGATTAGGAAAGCAGAAATATATGTCTTTTTTGTCCGTTACGAATAATTATTATTATTGTATTATTATTGTATATTATGTGTCATTATTTGTCAGTGTCCTTACACATTATCTTTTCTTTTCTTTCTTTTAAAGGAAAGGTGCAGACAGGGATGAAGACGAGTAGACAGGCAGGTGGGAAGAGAGAGGAGTACTTTTTAAATTTTATTTTCATTTAATTATTCACAATGGTTGTCCCCTACACCCCCACCAAAACTCAAACTCAGGAGTATGTTCCTTCAGAGAAAATGACCTGGCCACTACTCCACCAGGGCACTTCCATGTACATTATCTTATAAACTACAGATACTGTAACTTAATTGAGTTTAGCACATTAACAGAATATAAGATCAATATGTTAAAATCAAGTATATTTTCTCTTACAGCAACAGAAATTTTGAAATTCAATAAAAGCAGTTTTTGCTATAACATCAGTAATATTAAGTACTTAGGGACAAATCTGACGAAAGATATACAAGAGCTATATATTGAAATTTTGAAGCGTTTCTAAATGAAATTAAGTTGATAGATTTCTTAGCTATGACATCAACAGAGTGATTCACAAAAGAAAATTAATCATACATTGGATATATACTTACATAAAACAGAGTTTTACATCATAAATTTGTAGGATAGTTTTTTGTCATGTAAACCTAAAGATATTAAAACCAATCAACAAATTAAAAAAATTGTGTTCAGTAATACTAGTTGAGTTTTCTAAAGTCATTTTGGTGTTTAATCACAAGATAAATCAGTCCCTAAAATTAACTGAATACCACTGAACAAAAGTTAGAAATGTGGTCTAGAGTCTTAGATATTAGTTAGCATTGTTCTTTGGGAACCAGAAGTAGTTTAAGGGTCATCAACTGGACCGACTTGTTTTCTTGCTAATTATGCTTGCCTATCATAATGTTCTAGACTTGCCCTTCAAAATTTGTGAGAGCAGTATATTTTGGGCTTTTTATTTTTAACTGTTTTCTGTATTTCTTTTGATGAACAATGGTTCCAATAGATTATGGCTAGGGGTTAATTTGAGATATGTGTTTAGGTTGGAGAATAATTAAGAATTATTTATTACTAAGAATCTTTGATATTTAAAAAATGTTTTAATTTAATTTAAATTAAAAATTTTAATTTAAAATGTAATCTGATAGTTTCTTTTTAAACAGCACATTAAGATGAAAAATAAAGTCACTGTGAAATGTTAGCAGTTACAGTTTGGGGTTTTGAAAAGTAAAAATTTATATCAGCTGTTTATGTGTTTGGAAATTCATGTTTGCCTTCCTCTACCCTGCCACCTTGCCCCTGCTGCAAAGATAAAATGGTTCTCTCAACTCTCTAACACAGATTAGATTTCTGACATACACATTTTGTTATATGTATTTATTTTGACTAATATATAAGAAAAACTGGAAGATTTGCCTTAATGTTCACATATCCATTTGTTATCAGTGTATGAAAGAGATTAGTTCTTTCAAAAGTGAATTCATCTTTTATTTCTGACTCATGTTACTATCAAATTATTCAAAGCATATTAAGTCTGACTTCTACTGTTTTCCAAATTAAAGTTTTATAGATAAAACATTTTTCTGCTTTATATAAAAGGCTTACATCACAATTTTATTTAAAAGTCTATCCCTCTCTTTGCATATAATATCTGGAGTCTAATTATACCTTTTTTTAAAAAAGAGGAAGGCAGGCAGGAATGAAGGCAAAGAGAAAGGAAGAAAGAAGTAGCATTTTTAATTTATTTGCTCATTTTGGTTGTTTCACCCAATCCCGGGTCATGAACCTGGTTGCTTGGACTTGATATTGTCTGTGCCCCAGCTGCCAGATTAAAGCCTGTGCTAACAGGGTGCACCCTAATTACATCTTTTAATAAAGTTTATGTCTTCAATGCCAGGGAATTTCCACTTTGTACCAAATTCTTACAAATGAATAATGAATTATTCTGAAACTGAGATACTCTTATTTTTTGTCTGTTTTACAAACTAGCATTTTTTCTCAATAATAGACATTTCAGGTGTTGCTAATAATTTGTAACTTTTCATATCAGTTGACTCCTGGGAGTCCATGTAGTGTTTATGGTTGTTAAAAGTTAACTAAATGAAGAATACTAATCCTTGAAGTATAATAGTGACCTGTTTATGCTAAAATTTTACTTATTTTATGTTCCTGTGGTCATTTGTTATTCTTTAATTCATATCTTCACATCAGTTATACTCATTGTTTTATCACTGCTTTCTTCAGAACAGTGGCTTTATATTAAATTTCAGAATGATCTTATAAATATACTGTAGATTCTTCTGTACTGAGCCAGCAGGCATTTATTGAATACTTAGTCTTTATACTTTATAGCATTTGTTTGGAATCTGTTTCTTGAATTTGAAAATATTTTTAAGTTTCTTATCTTACTCTTTTGAAGATATAAACATTTTTGAATGAATAACTCATAATATTTTGAGTTCAGCTTGATATTAGACATTATTTGAAAGCCTAAGAATAAAATATTTTGTGAAATGATGATCCTACTGTAATATACCTCTTTTAAGAGAATTTAAGCATCTTTTTTGGCAATTATTTTTTAATATAATGTTTTCCTTATGGTTCCAACAAAAGCGGTATAACAACATATTTTAATGAAAACTCAGCTGACAAAATATCAGTATAATATACCTTTTTAATGTTCATTGTTATATCTTCTGTATTTTGTAATAGCTATTTAAGTGATTTTTATTGTAGTATATATTTGTATCAACAATTATCAACTAGAAGATAGGAAATAACTGACAGTGACCTATTTTCATTGCTATAATCCAGCCATCATCCTAGCTTCAGAGTTTGTTGACATTAGTTCTTTTTTAAACTGTGCCATCATGTCTACATGATATACACTATCGTCACTTATAATTCTAGGTATGAAGTCTAAAATTTTAATATTCTCCTATAAACCTCTCATTCTTTGCAATCTTCCACTCACTTTTCTTCAGTTATTTCAGTTCTTTCAATTCTAGAATTCTCCTAGATGCTGTATCTCTAAGCTCCACCTGAAATCTGCCATTTCACTGCACTTGTATTTTTCTGTTTTTGTCTCCTTTTATTTCTCAACTAACTAGACATCAATTTTCATCATTTTCAGAATATGTCTAGTAATTGAGTACATAATTTAGAAATTTAGAAACTTTATCAGTGATTAGCAATGTTAGTATTTTTTATTTTGCTCTTATTATGAAAATAATTTATTGACAGTTATTATTCCTGGTAATATAGTTTAGATGGAAATTTAGCTAATTTTATTACTATTATATTTTACAATAGAATATTTAAAATTATTTCTGGGGTTGTATTATTAAAATATTAAAATAGCATTTACACAAATGCTAAGATAAATTGAAAATATTTCTTTTTTAGTGACATTCACAGATCTTTCATGCTATATTGCAAATATAAATTTCAGTTGTTATCGCTCTTTATCAACCTGCAACCTCTTAGTGTGAAACTTTTTTATCTGGCTCTCTAGAAATAAAATTAATTCAATTATATATTTGGGAAATCATGCCACAATATAATCGTCACTTTAGTATACTGACTTATATAGAAGCATATTCATTAAAAACTAATAAAAATTGACTTTCTGAAGTATGTATACTTAAGTTGTCTGAAACTTATTTAAATTTTGTACTCAGTCATTAAGTCTGTCTACTTGTAAGGCATTTTTCTAGGCATGGCAAAGGATTCACAAAAAAGTTCACATATCGTCTAATTCTCTCTATGAAATATTCTGAATATGCATTATAGTGACATTATATATAGTGACAGAAAATATGTTAGTGGTTGCCTATGACTTGTGGGATTGGGATTTTGGGGGTGTGATAGTTTAGTAATGAGGGTGTTCTTTTTGCGGTATTCTAAAATGGATATGGTGATGCCATTGAATTATATGTTTCAAATGTGAATTATGTAGTACATGAACTGTATCTCAGCAAAACTGTTGTGTTTTTAAAAAATCAGTTGTTCTTTTTAACTCTTTGGGCGACTCTTCCACCTTTATGTGACTTACTATGATGCATTGATCAGTTTCAAAGTTATTATTCATTAAACAAATGATTTTGTAAATATTGTAAAATATCTCATTTGTCATTATCACTAACCAGTCTCAAGAAAATAGTATTTTATATATCAGGAATCTCACTGTGGTAGATATGAGTTTTGCAAAATTATAATTTTCAGTTCAAAGCTGAAATTTTATTATTAGCATTAAATCCTGACGGTTTTTTTTTTAAGTGACAGGCTTACTTTTTTTCATTTGCAAGAATATGTAAGCCATGTACCTAAGTCTGAATAACTATCATTTGTCTGCCAGTCATTTTTCAGAATAAAAATAGTTTCTCATGAAAAAGCTGTTAGTTCATGTATAAACTCAGCTGCATAAATACTTATTCTCAGCAAATCATTGTACTTCATTCATAGTTCTGATTTCTTCACCTAGATGGATGTATATTTAAGGGTCTAATGCTTAATTTAAAAACAATGAGACAATTGAAATAAATGATTTTTGCTGTTTCTTTTAAAATTCTTAAGTTGGTATTTTGTTTTTAATATGAGCATGGGGTTATGAAGAATTCAGTGACTTACTAGTACAGCTTGGTTCTGTTGCCTTTATTTGTCCTTAGATACCAGAAGTTTTATCCACCAGTGAATTTTCACTGTGAAAACAAATATTAATGCAGTGAAAAATGCAAATAACATCTTAATTTTATTGTGAAGATTTTAGTTTTTTGATTCCTCTCACTTATCAAAGTTCTCATGGTACTCCAGGGGTATATGGACCCGTTTAAAAATTAGTTGATTCTGAATGCCTTTTTTTTCTATTTCTGACCTTTTTCTTCAACTACAAACTATATTTCCAAATGTTCAACTAGATCTTTCTACATGAATATCCTCATAATTCTGTATTTTCAAACTAATCTCACCATACTGTGCTTTTAATATTGTACATGCTCCTATATTATCTTTATTAATGACATGGCCATTCATCAGTCATCCAGTTATTGACATTGTAGTATTATTCAACCGGCTCTTTCCCTCACCTCCCATACCTAATTAGTCCCAAGATTTTTCCTTTCTTCTCAAAAAATCTGTTTCTTATATCTATTTCCTCTTTTCCTAAGAATTCTTAAGGTTTAGATCCTTGTCTCTTTTCTATAATAGCCTATGCCCTGATAATTTTCTTCTTATATCATATTCAGGATGGTTGGAGCAGAATATGCAGGGTGCCAGATGAAGGCAGATGAAGGAGAGTAGCTTGATCCTCTAGGGCCTTACAGACTAAAACAAGGGTTTTGCTACTTACTGAGTGCTATGGAGAGCATTGCTGTATTGCGTGATTTCCTTTTCACATAGGAATGACTTAAACTGACTAACATTTTTAAAGGGTAATGTTAAGGATGGAAGCAAGATCAGGAAACGATTGCAACAACATGCAAGAGGTTATAGTTATTTGGATGGATGGTAGCGGTGGAATCAATGAAAAGTATTTTTTTAAAAAACTAGCTAGCATCTGGAAATGATTTGATAGAGCCAATAAGGTTTTCCAAAGTTCTGAGTGTAGTATGTGAATAATACCCTCCTGACTGATATATTTATGATCTTTTTTTTTATAATCAGTATAAAAATCATTTTACATATAGTAGAAAAAGTGATCCTTATTTAAATTTGTTGCCTTTTCTTTCTTTTTGAAAACCCTTCAGTGATATTCTTTTGCACCTTGAAATTTATTCTTAATATAATTGGTGAAGTATGCAGCATTTGGAGCCTGCACATTTTCCCCAAGTTAACTACTTTCTGTTCCCTCACTGAACTCTAGCCACAGTGAGTTTCTATTTTTTGAATATGCCAAACTCTTTTGTGCCTCCAAACCTTTGCATTTGACTCTTCTTTTTGTTCGGAAAATTCTGCAACCTCAAGTATACTCTTTGCCTAATATACTCATTTGCATATTTTATTGCAATCAAGTTAAATGTTTTTTACAGGTCTTTTAAAAATGGGTTCTTTTATTGTAACTCTCTCATGTCCTCAGTCATTTGTTTTTTTCATCATTGCATTTCTTAAAGTTATTTATTTATTTAACCCCTGCCCCTGGGTTTTGAACCCAGGTCCATAGGGTTCACATGGCCAGAATCTTAGCTGCCTGAGCCACAGGATGCACTTGTTTAATGTTTTCATTTTGTTTGCTTTGTGTTTTGTTTTGTTTGAAATCTCTCTGAGAGATGTCTGATGTTGAACTTTGTGTTCCTGTGCCAGTGTGGTGCCTGGCACATAGACCCATCTCAGTAAATAGTTTTAGATTGGATTGACTGGGTAAATGAATAAGCAGTTAGTCACATAAATATTTACATTACGTGCTAGAGTAACAGCCCTGGGCTTTACACCTAACTTAGATTTCAGTTCAGTCTTGTTATTTTGATATTCTTCCTTAATTAGCTATTGCATATTGCTTTTTGTAAGATTAAAGTGATTGTCACTAGAAGAATATTTCCTAGTTAAGATTCACTTAATTATTAACATGTAGGCAAATCCTTATATTTCAGAATATAAATATACTCATTCAGTTATATTCCCTGTCAGGGAGAGATCTGTCAAAGGTAATATGAAGCAGTAGCTGTTGAGATTTCCTCCATCCCCACCCTGTTTTTACTTTGAAGCTATTCTCCTCCTGAAGGAAGAAAAGGAAAGAGAAAAATCTATGGTGTGAGTTCAGGTTTACTGCTGTAATTGTTTAAGAAAGGATCCTGTTGCCATGGCAACAAATGCATGAATTTCAGGCAGAAATTTTTCAGCATGTGAAAATGATAAAATTATAGCACCTTCATTTTTTAGTATAGAATTGTTCTTTGTCAACTTAAACATTTTTGAAAACCCTTGTTAAAATTATTTCTAAATATTCTTATGATACTGTTTCCAAATCGTTTATTATAACTTTAAATTATACCAAAAGAATATACTTTCAGAAATCTGTCATGCAGAAAGTTAAACATTTGATTTCACGTTAAAAATTACTGTTCTAATCTGTACTAGATCTTTGCTTAAATGATAAAGAAAATGATAAATAGTTTAATATATTGGGAGTTTTTGACAATAGAAAATGACCTGACACTTTATAGAAACCTTTGCCTTAAATGCTTTCTAACTCCAGTGGAGGAAAGCTGTTAAGCTTTAAGTGCTCTGTCATATTTGCAGGCTTTTATAGAGAAGAGAACAGCAGTGAGCAATGATGATGGAAAACGATGGCAGGTAGACTTAAAACACCATAAAGCACAGACGATTGTGTGTAATGCCTTGAATTGAATCCTTTTTGAATGAAATGATCAGCCATATGTGCCACCCTTATGGACCCTGTAAGAAGAGGAGAAGAAATGTGCCCTAATGCTAACTGTGCATGAAATTGCAGGGTTAGGAGATATTGACCAGATGTTTCAATCTCAACAAATAGCTTGTTATATGACTGAGTGAAAATATCTTTGCTGCTTTGATCACATACACCTTAAAGGAAGGGGTAATTTAATAGAAGCTGTCATAGATCATCATTGTCAATAAACTTTGACTTGACCTTTGCCTTGCGTTTTTGATGTTGCTGCTGATAGGTGTTGATGGGCAGATGTTTACTGCCTTGAGGGATTTTGCTTTTTATAACATGTAGGCTTGAAATAGTAAAGGAGAAGTATTTTTCTCAATTCTTCTC
Organism: Solenodon paradoxus; assembly: GCA_004363575.1. Taxonomy (NCBI): domain Eukaryota; kingdom Metazoa; phylum Chordata; class Mammalia; order Eulipotyphla; family Solenodontidae; genus Solenodon; species Solenodon paradoxus. The sequence goes on from RJWH01000991.1 coordinate 314,070, forward strand.
TTGCTCTTTGGTTATTAGCTGGCATACTTCTCTGTGGATTTGGTAGAATTTCTAAGCAAGTGCATCCAAGTGACAATCTTGCCTCCAAAGACCAGTGTTTCTTGCACTACTTACTTCTCTGAACCAGTTTTAATTTGGCACGGCCAACCTCGTAATTTTTTTCTTGTTTTATGTATAGTGTAATCTTCTATTTTTTCATTGCTGAAAGTGATGTATCTTTTAGAATATAACCATAATTTCCTGACTTCTAAATCAAGATAATGATAGCTAGATAGAAAGATTAAGTTACTTATACAAGGTCATATGGTTACTTTTTTCCAAGACAGCTGTCTATTTGAAGGCCTGATGACATTCCAGTATGCTTGCTTTCCTCATTTCTAGAATAATGATTGAGAGATTACCCTTTAAAATCAGAGACTTGAGTTCTGACACCAACCTGCCCTGTTTCCTCTCCTGTGGAATTACAATAGTAAGCATCTATCTCATGCTTGTTGATTCAGATTAACTAAGGTAACATTAAGTAAAAGAATATTTAATGCCCAACATATAATATATAAGTACTCATAAGTTAGCACTTATCTGTTATTATCATTCTAATTCACTTTCAACTGCTTATATTATTTTTTAAGTTGAATCTTTGATGTATATTTAGTTTTAATGCAGTTTTTCTTAGTCAGAGAAGTGTTTAGATAATTTGGTTTAAATGTTGAAGTGATTTTAGTAATTAGTGTTAAATATAATAAATGTATGGCTTAATAAAATGAAATGCCCTTTAAACTCCAGAATAGCTATTGCTACCATCTCTGTTGATTTGAAGTTGTTTGAGGGTTGTGGCCAAGGAAAATTTTCTTCAACCCTCTTACACTCACTGGCTGGGTCATAAAATTAAACTGCAAAAAACATACAGATTTATTGGATATAAATTGTATGTAAATGGGAGCCTTCATAAGGAAATGAAAGCCTCAAGAAAACATTTTGCTATAGTATTCTTGACAAAGTGGATAGGTGTGTAAAAATATGATAGGTTAGAGAGTATGAGGCAGGTGTTATTATCTGGGGGAACAGAAAGACCTTATTTATTTATTCTTTTTCATTAAATTAATTTTATTGATCAAAAATTGCCCATAATATATAGATTTAAGGTATGCATCATTATAAATCAGCATCTGTATATAATACATTAAGTTCACTGCCATTCCATTTTCTTTCCTATAATTTGTCTCCCACACCCTATTTGCCTACCCTACCCTTTCCTTTCTTATAACCCCAAATTTTATTTTATTTACTAAAAGCCAATTTTCCTGAGTTTCTCTGTTTGTTCTCAAACCACACATGAATGAAATTATATGATGATACTTTTGGCTTGTCTCACTAAGTATAATTCTCTCTGGGTCCGTCCATATTCTTGCATATGATAGGATTCCACCTTTTTGATAGCTGGGTAGTATTCCTTTGTGTATATATCTACCACATCTTCTTTATCCATTCATCGGTCAATAGGCTGTTAGGTTGCTCTATCTCTTGATTGTAAATAATGCTTCGATAAACCTGGGGGCTACACATCTCTCTTTCAATTAGTGCTCTTGTGGTTTTTAGGGTAGATACACAGAAGCAGGTTAACTGGATGTTATGAAATTTCCATTCTCAATTTTTGGAGGAATCTCCATACTGCTTTCCAAAATGTTACACTGTTATACAGTATATAATGTTCTCCACATCATGGTCAACCTTGTTGTTTCCAGACTTTTAGATAGTTGTTCTCAAGGTGTGAGATGATATCTCGTGGTTGTTTTGATTTTCATTAGCAAGTCTTTTTGTTAAGATTCTTCTTGACATCCCTTTGTTTTCAGAGTTATGGATGTTCATTTCTTACAGGTTTAGGGAGGACACTGGTTGTATGATAGTTTTAGCACCTGTTTTAGGAGAGAGTGGGGAGGGAAGTAAAAATTAGCTACTGTTTCTGCCATTTTCACAAATGCCTTCATCTAATGTGCCATAATTTGGAGTGGTGTGTACTGAACCTCATCTGTGTATAGCTATTTTATTTACAACATCATTTCACCATGTAAGGGAATTTAAAAACCTTAGTAACTGTTGTGAAAATGCTATATTAAATTCTGTTTCTGAAGACATTTCCTAAAAGAATTTAAAAAAACAACTTTGATTTCTCTTAAGAGATCTCATTTTTTACAACCTAAAAACTTCATTGTGCATAAACAAAAAACCAGCAAAAGTAGTTATATATTGGGAGACCGTAGAAGTAAGATACACTCTATTTGATAGAAAACTTGTTGCTTGAATATTTCTGGTGAAAGTCAGATTGAATAAAAATCTGAAACCTATTATAACTCCATATTCAGGCCCTGTGTTGTTATTAGTTTTGGAGACCTTTGGTAATAAATCTAGTCTACCTATTTTTTGATGTAGAAATTAACTTTGTAGTAGATTTTATAAATTAAAACATAATTTATACAGTATTTTTAATTTGGATAGCTTAGAATTAAATGAGTTTTTTTGGGGTTAATATGGTATAGTTATAGGACCTTATTACTCTTCTGCTTAAAATAGAAAGATATCCCTCTCTAGCCCTTGTCATGTTTTCCCTACACTTTCCCCTGCCCTTTGGTGTGGGTTGCCTTGTCCCTTTTAGGAACCTGTTGAAATCTGTAAATCCTCTCCTTTGAAAAACACATCAGAATTTCATGGATTTGTTCCTCCTCCCACACATACCTTGCCCTGACTAGGGTCCATGGAACTCAGACAGGAAGGCAAGTTTCCTTAGAATGTAAAACTCACACTCTTTTCAGTTTTCTAAATATTTAATAATTTGCCATAGAAAGTAATAATAAAAATAAATAATAAGATATAAATGATAACAATAAAATTATTGTAATAGGCACCAAAATAATACAATATGCAATGAATATAATAAAATAAATAATACAAAATAGTAATTATAATAGTTAACATTTATTCTATGACAAATTTATGCCAGGTCTGATGACTAAACCTTTCACCTGGATTAATGGCTATTTTAATGAAATCTACACATGAAATATATTTGGTATATATTCATATGTGCTTTAGAAAATGCTGTTTCTTTAGAGCATAGATTTAAGAAAGAGATTATCAGCATTTTTATTCTAAGACTTTTCTTATTCATCACTATTCATTTATAAGTGCTAAACCCCATTCGGAAATGGAATTTATTTTTTGTTCTCTAATTCTAACATTTTCTGTTTTGGTTCTAAACCTCTCTGTCATCCTTCTTTCATCCTTTCCTTCATCTCTTCTTTCTCTCCCACCCAAGTTTTACCATGTTCCTTAACTCCTACAAGTTTCAGCCTCAACGTAATTTCTCATACAGGTTTCCCTTGCTTTCTGAAAGTAGGATATTTTTATTTGGTAAGTTATTTTGGAGGTCTGGGAATGCTATTACCATTCATTTATATTGAATTTTTATTTAGCTTTCCTTGACCCTCCCAATAACCTTCCAAATCATATCAATTAAGAATGTTCTGCTTTCAGAGAGCAAGAGAGACCTGTGTTTATCTTAGGTAGCCTTTGCTACTCCCTGAAGTCTGAGGTATGTGCTATTCCCTTGTGTTACAAGAGCACACATACTCATACTCTCTCCACATATATAAATATAGAAAAACTTAATCTACTAGTCAATATTAATATACTTTATTCTGTAATTTTTATATGACTAAACTGTCAGCCTTTTGTAGAGAAGACTCTTGCTTATTTGAAAAATTGTATTAAGTACCCTGAATATTATAGGTACTCCTAGATATAGAAATGTATCCTATAACTCTTTCAAAGAAGGCAAAATCAGTGTGGAAATTATAATTGCATAAAATTCATTTTTAATTTAATTAGTAAGTTTGTTGTGGCAACATGAAACATGGTATTTAGTGTTCACACATTTAATCTAGTGTTCAGGAAAAACCTAAGAAAGTGAGACCTAAAACCTTTGTAGGAGGCAAGGAAGACTATAAGACAGAATAGAATGAAGTATGCAGTGGGATATTGCATTCAATATAGTGAATTCCATTTGGTGAACTTGAAGAAGACAGTTGTTCATGGTCCAATTATAAAGTTGCTTATGTTTGAACTTTGCTTAAGAGAAATGGGTAACTACTGAAGAACATTTTTGAAAGATCCCTCAAAGTACATTAGATTGGAGGAAAACAACAAAAGGCAAGGAGATGAGTTAAGGTGCTTTGCAAATAACTTTAATGGGGTGAGTGGATATGACTGCTAATGGACACAGGTTTCTTTTTATTCCCTCCCCCCCCCAAAAAAAAGTGGAAGGAAGGGAGAGGAAGAAGAATCACTTTTAAGGAAGGAAGCAGAGAAGAGAAGGAAATATTTTAATTATTTTATTTTTGGTTGCCACCTCTCTCCCCTTTCCCAGGTATCAAATTTGGATCTTTTTCCTGGAGAATCTGACATTGTGATGGTTATGACTTTTTACTAGGAATACTATCGTTTCCATCTTTTTACCTAGTAGACATATGTCAAATGTGTATTGATTGGATATAAGATGGTAGGTTTACATGGTCTATGCCTAGCTGCCAACTTAGTTCCTGAGCCACCAGAGCGTGACACATAGGTTTCTTTTGATGTGATGAAATGTTCTGGAGTGAGATAGTGATAATGGTGTCAAAACATGTAAATAAATGGGAAATAACTGAATTCTACCTTTTAAAGTGTTAACTTTTATAATGTGCATATAGTTCAACAATAATGATTTTAAAGAAGCTTTACTAATTGAGAAAAGATGGTGGCTTACACTAAGGTGGCAGTGATGGAGATAGAATTAGTAATATTTAGATGTAGTAGGTAAAATAGGATTCATAGGCTTTTGGAGCTTTGGGTCAGTAATCTGAAGACAATTCCGAACTAAAAATATAGGTGAGAAGTCTCAGTATATAGATGGTAATTGAAACCATGGTGGTAGTTTAGATCACATTAAAAAAAATGTGTAGAGAGTGAGACGAGCATTGAGCTGTTGGATCCAGGCCAGTAGAAAACTCAAGGATGGGGAAAAAAAAAACCTGTAATAAATAGAAGGTAAAAAACGTTACCTTATACATTATTGATCACTATAATTTTCATCAAATGGTAAGTGATCAAAAATAGTTATGAAATTTGGTGAATGATGTTAAAAATTCTTTATCACTCTCAGTTCCTTGTTATTATCATACCTACAGTACTGTTTGACAGGTACTGACTTAAGCATTTAGGCTTACATTATCATATTCAGTTCTCAATATTCTGCCAGAAATATAATCTGTGGTAGAGTCGGTAATTTGTAATCACATCACTAGATTAAACATACACACATGAACAATTTTTAGAAATCAAATTTTATTAATAGAATGCTTGCCAACAAGGGAAATGGAATCATTTTGACAGAAAAAGAACTTAACATGCTAGCTAGCTATTGAAGGAACATCTTAATAGTAAATATGAAAATTTTGTGTTTTACCCTGTCTCACTTGGTAGAATAGCAGTAAATGGGAGAATCATCCCTTTAAGCTGTCTAATAGATGTTATTTTGCTAACCAAAGGACTTCAATTTCCTCATCACCCTTTGCAGTCTTCTTGTTGCTGTTTTTTTCCTGGTTTTGACTTTTAATTTCTTTTAGTTGTGCTTTACAGTTTTTTTGAAATGCTTCATTGGGTTTTCTGCTGAAAGATTTGTTATCTTTGACTTATCTTGTAACTATTTTAGTATCTAGGTGTCATTCTTCATCATTTATTATGAGTTGAATGAAAGCATATAGTGTTACTTTTAAAGTGACTGAATGTTAAATATCATCATCAGTTTTATTGTCCTAAATATTGTATTTAGGAAGCAAAGAGGAAATTCTATTAGAAGGTGAAGTTAATATGAATACAAATCTTTCCATATATTCTGATACTTAATGTGTCATTTATTCAGCCCCTATTAAAATTTGGTTGTAAATTTTCTCCTCCTGGTGCCTTACTTCAATGAGGCATCATCTCTATTATCTCCCTCCTTTGCTCAAAAACTCTCTTGTGTACCCTTCTACCTACAGAATGCTGTCTAAACTTTTTAAACTGGTATTTAATGATCTGGCCTAGATCTGCTTTTCCCACTAGTGTCTTTCCTCCCGCACAGTGGTTGTCATTATACTCTTAATAGTCCCTTATTTCTCTTTATTATTATTGTTTTATTAACACTGTTCTCCTTTATTTTCCAGACTTTATGTAAGGCCCATTGGGTACTATAGCAAACCCCCACTGAGTCTATAAGATATTTAAAATTTTTAGGGAAGCAGTGACATCTATCAAATACAGCATGAACCAGTAGTTCTGGATACTTTAATTTTAACATTCGGTTGCTACATTCTTTTTGGTGGTATCGTATACTTTTCAAAAGTAGGGTTTTGGTGATTTCTGTGATTTTTTTAAAAAAGCAACTCCAAAAAATCAATGGGAAATGAAGGTGGTGGTTACCATTTTGATTCCAAGATTTGAGTATTTGCAGTATTTCCTAAGATGATAAATCGTTAGGGAATTAAATTTCTTTAAGTTTTTTGGAACTAACATGTAATAAGTTGAATTTATTTTGCCTTACAGACACCAAAATAAAATTCCTAAGATAGGAAAGAAGGCGTGTGCTGCAAGCTCCTATCTTCTTTCCCGTTTATAGTCGTTTTTGAAATTTATACCCTTCTTTCAAAGACCGGCTGATGTCACCTGTCTCTGGAAGCCTTTTCTGACCCCCTCAGCTGCAGTTAATCTCTCTCCTGGGTATTTTCTGATAACATTCTGCCTTTACTGTTGCTTTAAAAATTGAATTCAACTAATTCATGTGTTTATTTATAGTTATCAATTATGGTTTTGACTTTCCTGTTCTCCAATTAAGTGTTGTTACTTAGAGTGTAGTGAGAGCCTTTTCATTCTCTCTGTAGTAGTAGACATGGGTTTAGCAGAGTTGATTTCTGTTGTACTGGCATACATGTCTGATCTTTGACTTTTTAAGTTCTTTTTCCCTTTTATTATTGATTATAGAATCATATTTTTGATGTCTTAAAATTCTGTTGAGATTTTGATTGAGATTGCATTGAATCTATGAATCAAATTGGAAAGAATTGCTATCATAGGAATATTGAGTGTTTTAATCTGTGTATATAACTCCATTTGTAGTTTTTTTCTTCTATCATGTTCTTATATAGAAACATGTTTTCTTAAATTTGTCCCTATATATTTCATTTTTGATGGTATTTTAATAGTGTTTTTTAATTTTAATTTTCAACTGTTCCTTGATAGTATATAGAATTACATTCGATTTTTTTGTATATTGATCTTGAATCCTGAGACCTTGACCAACTCGTTTTTTAATAATAGAGCATTTATGTAGTTTCCTTATGATTTCATATATTCTTTAAGCTTGCTCAGATTGGTATCCAGCCAAAGCATCTAGAGTTACTCTATATGGATTTCAACTCATTCCTGTCTGAAACTCTTTTTTGCAATTGCTAGTCTGCTGGCTCTTCTTGAACACTTATCTCTGTACTCTCATTTCAGTGAGAATGCCAGGCTCTGTTTGGCTTTTTTCTTTTTGTACCATAGTCTGGAAATTGCCTTCTGGCAGAGAGCCTGTATGATGTCAGGGCTCACCTTGTTCATTTTCTGTCTGAGATCACAGATAGAAAATGCTCTGCCTGTTGTCCAATATCTGAAAATTGTATTGTTGTTTACTTTTGGTTGTGTTTTCTATTCACAGCATAAGGGTAATTCTGAAACCTGCAACTCTCTCATGGCTAGAGTGCAAGTTAAAGATAGGTATTTAGGAAGATGCTATATATATGTAACAAACTAAAAGCAGTTTTAACCTTCGTTGCTACAAAGGTTAGGTTGAATCTTTTTCCTGGAGAATCTGACATTGTGATGGTTATGACTTTTTACTAGGAATACTATCATTTCCATCTTTTTACCTAGTAGACATATGTCAAATGTGTATTGATTGGATATAAGATGGTAGGAAACAGATTGGTTCAGTGTTGGTAACACATGTTTGACATAAAAGGAGAGATATACTAAAATATTAATAGAACTCTTTAAATCAGTGGTTTTAACTTCTATTTCTTTGGTCTATTTACTTTGACTTACCAAGTTCTCATTTTAATTTAACTAGTTTTTGACTGGAAACCACTGCTCAAGAGTAAACTTATCTTATTTTGTCAGTGTCCTTATATACAGGTATCAGAAATACCCAGAATGTTAGGCAGTTTCTTGTGAAAAAATATTCAATAGTGGAATTATAAGAAAATCTGGCAAACATTTCTATTATTTATCAAGTTTTATCTTACACATTCGAGTAATATTGATTTGTAATAGAGACATTTCAGTTCATTTAAATCCTGTTTATAGAAGAGTTGTAATTCATGTTTAAGGCTGGCAATGAGTTGATGTAGTCTCCTTTTGCAGAGTGTGGTATGAATCTGTGAACTTTGATTATAATTAGGTGAATTATGTTACAATGAATTCACTTTCATTAAATGGAGCTTCCTAATATTTTAATGATATGCTGCGATTTAGATTTAGTAAAATTTGCTATTGACTTTGATTTTAGTGTGTATTTCACATTAAATAGTCATTGTTGCTCACTTATGATTTCTATATAAATAAAAGTAAATTATAGAACAATGCATTGATGCTCTCTTTTGTTAAATTTATACTTTCCCTAAGTGTGATTTAAAGGATGTAAATTGACATTGATACATTTTAGCATAGTAACTGCTTCATGTGATTTACTCACTTTAATAAATGGATTATTACAGAAAAGTTGAATAAATTAATTTAAACTATTATTCTTTCCATCGAATCATTGGTTTATTTACTATATCTTTCTCACCCTTTAATTTTGAAATTTTTCTAATATTTAGAAAAGTAGAAACATAAGTAAAATGAGTTTTTGTGTAACCTTCACATAGATCCACCATTTGACAATATTTTAATACATTTACTTTCTCTTTCTGTATATAAATAAATATAAAAACATTTGTTTTCCCGAACCATTTTGCAATGTTTATCACCTATTGAAAAAAGTTAGAATTGATATAATGTTATTTTCTGATACATAATAGATATTCCAGTTTCAGTAATTCTGATAGTGTTCTTTATAGCTGAATGATTTTATCCTCAATCCAGGGCTCAGTAAGAATTATACGTAGTTTTTGTCCCATTTCTTTAATTTAATTAGATCTACTGCAACCCTCCTTCTTACCTTTTTTTTTTTTAAGTATCCAAAGTAGTTGCTTATCAAATGTTTCATAACCTGAATTTATCTCACTGTGTCCTTATGGTTAGATTCAGATTAAACTTACTTTGCAAAAATGCTGCATGATACTCTTTCTCATTGCATCACAGCTGAAAGCATATAATGTTAACCTCTTGTTTCATTGCTCATGCTAAGTTTGATCATTTGGTTAAGATGATATTCCTCAGATTTCTTGCTTGAAATCTTATTCCCTTGTTCCATTTCATATTTGTATTGCCCTTCTCATATAGTACAAGACTAGTTCTCATTAGGAACAATTTTATATTCATTTGCTTTGTCCTACAATACACATAAAATAGGTCTAGCAAAGCATTAACTACAATAAACTTAATAATAAGTTAAAGATTTTTTGTTTATTTGATTTCTTCCTTCTAGTAATATATTGAAAAGTTAGGGTTCACCCTGATGCCATAGGAGATAAGTCTTCTGCCTTTGGCTGATGCAGTCCACATGCATCCTAAGGATGTGCGTTCCTGACATGGGACCGGGATCAGGGTGGGGGTAGCAACAAGATGAACAACTAAATAAAAATAAATAAAATGCTTTGTCCTCCTCTCTTCCTGCCTGCATGCCTGCCTACTCAACTTAATGGCTTTATTCCTGCCTGTACCTCTCTTTTAAAAATATAAAGTGGTTATAGTATATTGAAAATTTATTCGAATTATTTTTATGTGGCTATGTTAAAATTCGATATTTTCTTTGATTTCTTTGTTTCTGTTGTGTCCAACTTTAACACTTTTTTCTAATTGAATTTCATTGTTGAAAATGTAGAATTCTAACATTTCAAAAGTCAAGTTCTATGTATAGTAGTCATTCAAATAGGTCTTTCTGCTATCCTTGTTCCTTTACTCTATTCCCATCAGTCTCATCTAAAATGGTTTTGTAAAGTTTCTTGTTTACTATGCCCGTGTTTCTTTTTATAAACAAACTTAAAATTATATATAAATTCTAAAATAATCTGTGTATATATCAAAAGATTGTATGTTTCTTTTTTCTTAAAGCACGTTTTCTCTCTTGCCAAACCTTTTTACTTTTTTGTTTTCAAACTTTATCAAATATCCTGGCAATTACATCACACAGACAAATTATTCCATGCAGCTTCTCTTTGTTCTTTATTAATTGCTGTGTGGTGTTCCATTGAACTGATACGTAATAGTTATTCAACCATTCTCCTGTGGTTGGACATTTAGATTGCTTCCAGTATTTTGCTATTACAAATAATGTCTCAAAGAATACTTAAACATACATTTTTTAGCATTTGTGGACATCTTCAGGATAAATCCTGACAAGTAGGATTGCTAGATCATCAGACAGTTACTTTATATTAATCTCACGGTTTTCTCTTTGTTGCTCTTTATTTCTCTCATCACTTTAACTCTTAATATACATGTATTTCTTTTACACTCCAAATATTTGAGAATGTGATGAAATTTTGATGTCTTTTGATTATGTATATTGAGTATTTTGCCAATTATGAATGTTAGAATCAAAGTAATGGTGGCTTTAGAATAGTAATGGAGGTATTAGAAACCTGGGAGTTAATTATGAAAGAAAAAGTTTGTATCAGTGAAAATATGCATTTCAAAAGAAATTCACTCACATTAATTTATAGTAAAGAAATTAAAATTTGTGACTTTTTAGCACTTTCTGATTTAAGGCAGTTACTTTATATGAACTTAATTTATATATGAATCATTTACTACAAGTTTGACAATAATAGTGATAACCACAGCTAATATAATATACATTGTTTACTAAGTCCTGGGAACTATGCTCAGAAACTCATATATATTTACTTAAATTATTTAATTTTATCCTCTACTACATTATCAAGTTTATTCATACTTGTTAACCCCATTTTACAGATGAGGAAAGCAAAGCATGGAAATGTTAAGTGACATGTTCTTTATATAGTTAGAATTGTAAGATTTGAACCCAGACAGTCTTCATATAGATTGTAGCCTTTTAATGGCAATGGGCTGCACTTCTTTTGGGACTCATTATTTCCCTATATGCAAACCAACATTGAGTAAATCTGTATGACTTTATATTCTGACTTCTTAACCACTGTGCTCTATTTCTCTCCCTCCAAAGCAGTATAATAAGATTCTGTGTAGTTGTTATACCAAATTTGTTATCTTAAGTGGCAGTATAGGTTTGGAATTTTATTCATAATATCCTCAACTTCTAACAAAGCATCCCTTTTGTACCATACCCGATGGCAGAATGCTGAATGATGGAGACCATTTTTCTGACCCATTGAAATTATTTATGTTCCTATTTTTCAGTGGATGATTCAGCAGCCACACAAAGCAGCAACATTTTTTGGATGCATTGGAACAGATAAATTTGGGGAGATCCTGAAGAGAAAAGCTGCTGAAGCCCATGTAGATGCTCATTACTATGAGCAGACTGAACAACCAACAGGAACTTGCGCTGCATGCATCACTGGTGGCAACAGGTTAGTGTAATACCAAGGGAAACCTGTTATAATTGGGTATTTAAACACTGGTAAAACCTGAATTCCAGTCTGAATTTGGAATTTAGACCTCATGTTTATAATTATTCTTAATATTTAATAGAAATCTTCCCTATCATTTTTCCTTTTTGTTAAAAAAATGTCTTTGTTAAACCTACTGTTGTCTTCATGAGGCACAAGGGAATGACATTTTCGAAATTATTTTTTCCAGCCTCTACTTTTTATAATTAGTATCATGGAAAAGTAAGCATTTTATTCAATGTCTTAAAGCTAGTTTCTTGCTGAAGTAGATTAGAAAAAAAAGTTCTTTTCATCATATGCTGACATGGGAATATTTAAATACACATGTATACGTGTATATGTATGTTTGTGTGTATGATAAAAATATATGTACAATTATAAACACATATATACATGTATGTATTTTATATGTATTTAATATATGTAATTTTTTGCATCTAGTCTCATATTAGATATTTTAATGCATTTCTATCAAATGATTATCCAATCATATTAAACAGCTTTTGTCATGGATAATGTACCAGTCAAGAAACAACTCATTACACTTCTATACAACTTTACTTCTTAGAAAATTCTTTAAACATGAACTTGAAATCTATTTTTCAGTGCCTTTCATTCATTGAAATTATTTGTGCCTTTTCCACTTCCGTGGAGCTGTTCATGCATTGCTAGCATCATTATTACCATGTCAGTATTGGCTCTCTTCTCCTTTGCAAGACAAAAAGACAAAAACGTTATTAGCTATTAACATTGTTAGAATCAACAAAGGTGATCTCTTTTTAAGTAATGATTCACTAGTAATTTTGTATTCCATACAGTTAGAAAAAATTAGTCCTTCATTCTCTGTTTCCATTCCTTTCACTTTTTTTTTCTTCCTTTTCTTCCTTGCTTCTTTATCTTCCTTTCTTTATGTCTCCCTTCTTTCTCCTTCCCTTTTTTTGTACATACTCTTACCCTCTTTATTTTTTTGCAAATGTGTATTTAGGATAGGTTTGAGCAGCAGTCATTAAGTAACTAAAATATAATGCCCCAAAATAGGATGCCCTAGACATTTTCAAACCTTTCCTGTTTTATCATATATAAAAAAAAAAACTTATGATTTTAAGGTTTCAGTAAATAAAATCATTCATTGCTCAAATGTAGAATCCTGTTTAGAATTTTGAGCTGCAACACTGGACCAGTGTACGGAATCTTTAACTATAGAAAGTAGTTTTAATTTATTCCAGTCCTTACAATGTAATGGTTTCCAAATTAATTCCTCATAGTAAATATGGTTTGCATTTATATGTGTTTTACAAAATGAATCCCATACTTGATATTTAAGGCAGTAAATTAAATAACCAATGTATAGTATGTTGATACTTAAAAACTGAAGTTTTTCGTTGCGTATTTTTTTTTTTTCTTTTTTTGTATGACATAGACATAGTACCTTTATTGCTTAGGTGCCTTTTTGAACTATTAAAATATGGGAAGTAGTTACTCTTATCATTTTTATATCTAAATTTCAAATGCCAGTTTCTCAAAAATACCAGGTAGTATGCGGTACAAAGATTAATGTCTCTTTTTATCTCAAAAGCAAAATAGAAGTCTCAAGAAGTTTTCAAAGCAAAATTAGTTTTATTTACATTTGTTAAAACTGGTATATATCAGTTTTGAAGAATTAAGAATTCCAGTGTAGAGTAAATTTGTAAAAAGTGTTGTTGATATTACTCTATAGAAATATATGACAAATTTGCCTATAGTATAAGTAAACCTACCTCTTATATGTGTTGTTTTAGGTCCCTTGTAGCTAATCTTGCTGCTGCCAATTGTTATAAAAAGGAAAAACATCTTGATATGGAGAAAAACTGGATGTTGGTAGAAAAAGCAAGAGTTTATTATATTGCAGTAAGTGTTTACTTAATTTAAATTTCTGGCAGTGTCTAAACTACAAATTATTGTTGTTAACTGATATACATTTTTAAAAAGCCCTTCTACTTATCCTTCAAGTTATTTACTAATCTCAAAGTATATGTTGGGTTCACTGTTACAAATACAAAGCAGAAATATGATCATTCTATGGTAAAATTTATTATTTATCATCAAGTCGACCTCTTTTTGGACTCATTATATATAGATGTTTCTTAAACAAGTATCCCTTTTTTTTTATTTAATCAGTTTCTTAAGCTCATCTGAAGTAATTCTACAGATACTTCGTTTTTCGTTTTTAGGCTACTTTTATGAATGATACATGCATTGCGTGGGGAATATTAGTATAAATATTCACTGCAAAGAGTTTGAGCTTATTCGCCTAAAAAAATCTTAATTGCTATTTATTCCATAGTGATTACCATGACACCTTTTAATTTAATATTTCAGAAACATTGATTGTGACAAATCTCTTAAATCTGAGAATAAGGACAGCATGTAATTTGAATTATTATGTCTTCTGACATTAAAATAATTGGTTAAGAATTCATTTCTAAAGTAAGAGTGTATTAAAACTCTTTCTGAAGAAATCATTCCATGAATGCCTTGTTTTTATTTAATATGAGATAATCTGGCTGATCAGAAATAAGTAGATACCTATGAAAAATCAAAAGCACCTTATATGCATATAATATATAGTTTTGGTATAACAGCTGCTGCTATTCTCTACCTGAACTGTGAAACAGCTGGTAAGATGTGTAAAAAATTGATTATCCCGTAGGAACATGTTTATTGAAAATATAATTATTTCTTTCACTCTAGTGTTAATGTCTCCTAAAGCATGTTTATGTGCACTGCTGTAGACTTTACAAGGTTGTTATTGATTCCTCTGTATAGCAAATCCTACCCTTTATAACTGTCAAATAGTTGCTTACTTTGAGGTGATTATATAGAACAATGTATTACTTCTGCTGTTAGCATGTGAGAAAGTTTCAAAATTTAAAAAATTATCCTTCTTAATTATTTTCTATCATTTTTCAGAATGGTTTTCTTTTGGTTGATAACTTGTTAGCATATTTTTGTAGTATGAATCTGTAGGGGGAATTTATGTACTATTTCAAGCGATCTTACATTCATAAGTCTGATTTTCAACAAACACTTTGTTTACAAATTTTGGCACTATTTGTATTATTTTTATTGATTATGAAATGTGAAAATATATTATGATCGAAAGTATTTTTAACCTGATAGTTGCAGTTCTTTTTGTTTCAGTATATAGTATTTGGACCCCAAATTAAAATCTAACTTGGAAACAACTCATGTTTTAATCATTATGCACATGTAATGTAGCCATCCATGTTTGGGTGGAATGGAATTTTTATGAGTATAGACCCAAGCTGCAAACAACTCATAGTTTTAACAATTATAAGACATGTAGCCAAGTTTTGGCGAATGGAGTTTTTATAGCAGTATTAACTATACAAGTGCAGTTTTGTATAAAGCGTGAAGTGATCGATTTGGTGAAACTAATAAAGAAAATTGAATTATTTTTGAGGCTTGTATGGCATATTCACCCAGAAACAAATACCAAATGAATTCCAGTTGATATTTCTGATGGTAGCTTTTAGGTCTTAGCTTCTTTCTTTGGAAGTTTCATCTGAAGAATATTCTTTCACATTGCCGTCTATGTCTATAGTTTGCTCAGTTTGACTATTTTAAAATAGTTCTGAAAGTGGTATCATATTGGATACTTGGGATCCTGTATATTCTTGGTGGGCATTCAGCAAATACTTATTTTGCTAACAACTAAGAGCATAATTCCTTCTTATTTAAATTTGTGAAATATCTCCTGAAAATCTAATGTTATTTCTAGAAAGACATTCTAAATATCTCTTAAAAATTTAATTTTCTTTGAGCACAGGTCACCCAGTCTAGTCTTTTCTTACCATATGCTCAAGCTGCAAGTATAGATTGAGTACATATATCTATATTTATTTTGACAAAATCAAGTGAACTCTTTTATACTTCAGCAATCTTCTCATATTATCATCATAAACTACTGAGGTTTAATAAGTAGAAATTGAGTAGCTCTTCTTTCCTTTCTTTTATTGAAGGAACATTGCATAATAGGAGTGCTTAATTACAAAAAGTTTTTGATCTAATGAAGCAACTTTCTGTATCTATTTAACAAATATCCATAATTATGACATCTGCTTTAGGTAAAATAAACTTAGATCTACATAATCAGTTCTTCCCACTACTTCATAAATTAATAATGACCATGAGCATTTAGAAAATTCAAAACCTTGATCACTATCTCAGCTAATTCAATGACCCTATAATGCGTTGTTCAAATCACTCTCCTGGTAAAAAACTGAAATGAACTATGCATACACCAATATTTTCTTTCAGTTTAAAGTGTTAAATGTCTTTTTACCTTCATAGTAGTGTCCAGTTCATGGCATGTTTACTCAATTTTTTCATGTTTTAAATTGAATTCCAAATTTCTTATTAGTGGGTGGTTAGGGATTACTAGCTGTGGGATAGCTAATTAATTTTTTTCTTTTTAAGGAAAGGTGCAGGCAGGAATGAAGGCATGTAGGCTGGCATGCAAGTGGAAGAGATTGGAACTATTTTATCCAGTTGTTCATCATTGGCTGTTTCCCTGGGCCCTGGTCTTGAACTGGAGACTCTTGGATATATGTGAACTGCTCCTGGTTTTATCTGCTAGGCCACCTGGATCTGTCTAATTACATTTTTGAAAACGTGAATCTCAGGTGTTCTTCACTTTAGCATCAGATTGCCATATAGCTGCTTCTTTTATAAGAAACATTTCTTATAATTGCCCTTGAAGACTATTATGTTTAGGTTTATTTTTAAAAATTTAAGAAAGCGGTGCCACCTTTGCTTTGTTTCTTGAGATCAAAGAAGAATTCATTGATTTAGGGCATTTTATCTAATATAGACATTTATTTTACATTTTTCATTAAGTATTCATGTGACCCCCACAAATTTTTGTGTCATACTCTCATTTTCATTCAGCTTGCAATGTTTAGCCCTAGTTTTAAGCAATTTTATTTTGTACCTAAGTATAGTTTTCTTATATTTTTTGTGATTGTGATTTGCTTAGTTTGAAAATTTTTCTTAAATAAGTTTTCTTTTTTCACGTATACCCTTATGACTTAGGCAGTTGAGACACTGGTGTGCATATCAAGTAAAGTCCAAGACCCTGGGTTCAAGACCCAGCGTCTGGCTGAAAACACCAAAATAAACAATTAAATAAAGAGGTTTTTCCTCCTTTTCCTTCCTTTAAGAAAAAAAATGTCTATCTCACCCCATCCATCATTGGGGAATCCAGTTAATATTAAGTCACTTGAACTTGTCCTGTAGCTCAGTGATTTTCTTTCAGTTTTCCCCCCTTTAGTCTTTATTTGTATAATTACTATTATTATTTCTTGAAGCTTACTAATCATTTTTGTTATAATGTCTAATATATCATTAATCCTATCCAATGTATTTTTTTTTTTTATCTCATACATAGTTTCCATCTCTAGACATTTGATTTGGCTCTTTTTACTTCTGTCGTGCCTGCTTAATCATTGCCATCTGACATGTTAAATTTGTGGAGTAGAGTTGTCACCACTGTTATGCTCGTTTTTACTTAGGCTATCATGTGTTTTCTTCTGGATCATTGGGTTGTTTTCTCATGCATATGTGCTAAAGATTCAGTAGCAAATCTCTGCATAGTTTTGATTTGTTCATATTTCTTCAAGAAGCTGTTTTCTGTTCAGTATTCTGTACTTGGATGTGCTAACTGCCTTGTCTTACCTGAATGCATATTACTGGGGTACTTTAGGATCTCTTTGTCTGTATTGTTCTGGAAACTTTTGCCAGGTATTAATTTTTAATAATTAATTATATGAGTCAACTTATTTTGTCTCTTCTTTAATTACTGTCCAGTGACTGAAAATTTTTGTTTGGCATGGTTTGGTGGCTCAGGTGTTTAGCCCATGCCTTGGGTGAAGTCTATTGGACCCAGGTTCAAGGCCAAGGGTGGGGGGAACAACTAAAAATGTGAAATCTTTCTTTTCTTCTATTTTCTGCCTGCTGTTACTTGCCTGTTTGTGTTCTTTCCTGCCTGCCTATCTTCCCTCCTAAAAGAAGAAAAAAAGACAGCAAAAGAACTTTTGTTTCATATGTCTTGTCTATTTTTATGGTCGTTTGAGATGAAAGTATAAATAATTTACCTACTGTTCTGTCTAGGTTGGAAATGGAAATGCCCAGGTTGATTTTGACCCTAACCTCACCCCTTTTTTTTGTTAAGCAGAAAAAAAGTAGTCATGCAAACAGGAAAAGAGAAGAAGAAGCAGCATTATTTCTAAAGTGCAGGAAGGAATAATGGGAGGTGGGCAGTAAGAAAGGAGGAAGAAACACCTCTCTCATTTTTTATTTAGTCATTCATCCTGGCTGCTCCCCCGGCCTTGGGATGTGAAACAGGGCTTAGGGATGCTTGTGCCTCTCCCAGTGGATCCATCCACCAGGCCACTAGGCTGTGCCAGAAGAAGCATATTTTATTTATTTAGTTGTTCCCCTACTCTGGTCCTGTGTCACAAACCTGGATCCTTGGACTTCTACATGGAAGTAGGTGCACATTTAACCCCTGAGCCACAGGGTGGACCTGTTTTCTCCTTTTATACATGACTCTTTTCCTACAAGATTGCATATTTTTTTCTTTGAATTTGAACCAGTTCATAACTTCTCTGTGACTTATCTCTGTGTCCACTGTTAGATACTGATTTTATACATTTATTTTAAACTGAAGATTTAATTCCCAACTACCATTTTATCCTTTGCTTTGTTTTGTTTTGTATTTAAAGGAAAGGTACAGGCAGGAATGAAGTGAAGCAGAGGCAGGTACGTTGGAAAAGAGAGGAGGAAGAAGTACCTTATGTATCTTACTTAGTTGTACATCTTGGTTGTTCCTCCTGGCCCTGGGATTCGAACCTGGGTTCTTGGAATGTAAGTGGAATGCACCTGCCAAAGGTGACTGTCCAAACCACTGCTTCATCAGGACATGCCCATTTTGTCCTTTAAAAGTAATTTTAAAGCACTCAGATAATATGTACCTGCTTATCTATATATAATATTAATGTTACAGTAATTATTCCTAAGATTTTCAACCTTTTAACCTTATGGACTACATTATGAATACAGCAGTATATTGCCTAAATATCTAGGCATTATTTCTGTAACATTTTTTATGAGAAAAATTTTAATTTTCAAATACACTGTAAGTCACTAATCATCTTCAACTTACGCTTATTATGAGGAATATTTAAACTTTAGAGAATAAATAAATACTTGGACATAGGTTTTAAAAAGATTTCAGCACCTTAGACTTATTTTGCATAAACTAAGTCAACTGGATGTTTGCCCATTTTTCCTGACTGAAATAAAACAATATAAATGAAAGAATAATGAATCATAATTTGTCAATAACTGAGAACATAGGACTTGTACTTTGACTTTTCTTATGGCACCTATACGTGTTTCTTTTTTTTTGTAGTTTTTCTAGTTCTCATGGCTTCTTACAGATACTCTTTTTCCCTGTCAGGATTTATTTCATAACCCCATGTTGACCATTTTTATCTTTTTTCAGGCCCTAGAACCTTACTAGGTTTTTGTTAGAACGGAGTTCTTACATATTACTGTTTGGTTCTGAAATAAAAGGAGGTATGATGATAGGCCAATGAAGTAATCATGGTTTGGAAAAGTTTACAACCTGTGAGGAAAGGAATAGAGTCCATATTTAGGGGGGGAAAAAGAATATTTGTGTACATATAGGACAAATAATAATCCATAACAACTCTTTGAGTATAACATCTCTCGGTTTGACCTCTTTGTACTTTCTACTAAAATTCTTAATGGCATCATAGGGGATTATTTATCTTAGCAGAACAGTTATTTAGACTCAGTTATAATTGAATATCCTTGTTAGAAATCTGAAAACAATAAAGTTTTTGATAAACTGTAAGAAATCTAGCCTAACATCATAATCTAGATCATATTTGAAAATTTAAATGTTAGGGGTGTTTTCTGTGACTATTTAACAACCAATTAGAATGAGTCTGTGATTAAATATTTAATTGGTAATTTTTGAGGATTTCTTTTGGCAGTATTTAGTAAAACATATATCTAGATTAAGACATTCAAAATTTTAAGATCACTTAAACTATGTTTAAAATTTATTCTGTATCATTTCTGTCCTGAAAAGATTTCAGAAAGTTTCTAATAAAAATTAATGGATATATCTTCCAATGGTACCCCAATAGAAATTGGAGTATTATAAAAAGAAATTAATGTTAACAGCTACTTTAATATATATTTTATATATATTATTATATATTAATAATAATAAATAATATAATATATAAATAATATAATATATAAATAACATATTATTTATATATAATATATATTTGGGATTTATACCATCCTGCCTCCTCTGCCCACCAAAAAGTTTGAATAAAGATTGAAAAATTTTACTAACTTATGGACAAGTATTAAAACACATTACTTTAAACCTTATTAAAGACATATTTTTAAAATACCATGTTTTGAAAGCTACCCTGTTGTAATGAATATATTTTGGCAGTGAAGCAAATAATGGAATTTTAAAAATTTAAGTAATTTTGTGAATGATAATTGATTCAGTAAGTCGGTTCAAAAGGTCGATTGCTTGAACTTTTCATTTTATCAGTATTCTGAATCCAGTTTTTTTTAACTCTTATGTATTGGACTTCCATTTTATTGATCAGTAAGTGATTACCATTGGCTTTGTTCATGCATTCTGTTCAAGTTTTTGACCATCCTATTCTGAACTGCTTCATTGACACTACTAGGGATTTTCTATGAATTATAACCTTTATTTGAAATATCCTTGAGGTTACCTTTATTACAATTATAAACTCAAAATATAAAATGAAATCGTGGAACTTTTTTCTATGTATAGCATTTTATGTCTGTGTATAATTCCTGAGATTTAGAGTATATGGGAATTTTTATATATACAAGGATTTTGAATTCCAATTTAACATCCCTTTAAATAAAGCCCAACACTTCTTGGTAAAGTCTTCTTTATTTAAATTGGATAAAATATAGGGAAATATAAGAAAAATACTGTTAATTGTGTTATTACTTAAGCATTGGCATTAGAGTTTAATTTTTAATTTTTTTAAATTTCCCATGTTTTTGATATCCAGTGAATTACAAAATGATTACTGTTATTTCATCCTTAATAGGGACAATCCTTTATTCTTGTTAGAATTTTTTTTCACATGAGAATGCAATTATAGAGATTCTACTTGTATTCATTTCTAATTTTTCTAGAATTTTTTTCATAGGGGGAGCAGGTTAAATTCTATCATTTTTTAGACAAATACTTTGTGGGTCTTATAGATAAATACTTTCTCCAAGGTCAATTTAACTTCATAGTACTGGATTTTTTTCTTGTCTTACTTTTGGCAACTATCAAAAGTAAAATTCTACTAAGTGATGAAATCAATGTGAATATTACAGTAAGGTTATGTTTAGTTAAACAGAGTAATCTTTTTACTTAGTAGAAGTTAGATATTATTGGTTTAAGAAGCTTTGAGCCCTAAAGATAAAGATTAGAAGTTTTTCTGTTTATGATTTGTGGGATTATAATGAAGCCTTGGAATTTTATATGAGGTTGGAAACCACACTGTGTGTTAATTGCCTTAGATGGTAACAAAATAAACATATGTATAGCACTTACTTGTTAAGACAGTAGGCCCTTATACAGATCCCCAAATGAATTAACAGACCATCTACTGAATTTTTTCCACTTCTATTTACTTTATTTATATATTTCAGACCAATCAGCATCTGCTCGAAAAACTGTTTACTAAATTTCTTTAATAAATACGAGTAAGAGAGAATTTATAAACATTATGATGGCATGTATAATTTTATGTGCTAGTTGTCATTGAAATTGTATATAAACTGGACATAAACAATCTAGTATTTGTAGAAGTATATCTGTTTTCCAGCATTTTACTGTACAAATTATAGAATCTTTATAGTTTAATATGATTCAATCCATGTGTTCTGTTGTCTCTGTCCTCGATAAATAAAATTGAATTTAATCTTTTTATAACAGCTTTATTTAGATATTTATATACCATAAAGTTCACCCATTTAAGGTATACAATTCACTGATTGTTAGTATATTTAGAGAATTTAAAACCATCACCATAATTGAATTTTAAAATGTTAACATCACCACAAAACGAAACTTTGTGCCCATTAGCTGTTATTCCCCATAGCCACAGGATTCAACCATATATCCATATCTCTCATAATAGTTTCAGTGATATCAAGGTACTGTGGCTACAAACAATGTAATTATTCCTAATTAGACAAATATTGAATTTTTGTCTTTGATTTTTGGCCTAAAGGAGCCATAATAAGTCTATTTTAATTTATTGCTGTTACCTATTCCTATTTTGTAGGCATTTTGTTAAGGGTTATTAAATCTTTATTCTAACATCCTTAATCTAGATATGTTACTATATTTTAGGATCAACACTCCTTAAAATGTCAGGTTTTTTTTTTCCTGGTTTGAATTGATGAAGGGTAGCAGATGAAGCTTTTTTAAATAAATTATCAATAAAGCGAAATGAAAGAATGAAAAGTTTTCCTTTTTTCTGGTACGTACTCAAAAGGCAAGTTCATACATAAATCTGTGTTTCTTAATATGAAATTTCAGACCAATACAGAACTCTGTTACATGATTTAACTCTATGACCTCTTATACGTATTGTTTTTCTCTGTACCCACTGGAAATAGCTTCTGGAAGCTGGAGGGAAACCTCTAGGCTTCTAGGACTTATTCATCTGTTTTACTGACATGTCCTGATATAATTAGGAATTAGCAAAATCTAGATAGTGGAAAATGTTCTAAAAGATAGATTGCTGCTTTTCCAAATTACATTTCTCTTGTCTGCTAAACAGATTTCTGACATAAATTTCTCTTTAAATTGTGATAAATTTCTCGAATACTTTTTTTCTGTAGCTTCTTCTGCCATCCCCTATAATGCCTTCACCCCAAACATCTTTTTAAAAAATGTTTATCCCTAGTCCTGGGTCTCAAACCAGTATCCTTGGATTTTTACATGATCTGTACCTCAGCCCCCTGAATCACATCCTCCCACCTCTGTTAAACTCTGTTGTCTTGACTAATCTGTTTGTGTGTTCATTTTTGAAAGCATTTAATTCTTCATTTTATAAAGATTTTAAGCCATTTTGTATAATTATATTAAGTTTAAGAGACATGATAGAAATATTCAGTCAAATAAAATATGAAATGCACAGTAAACCACCAAAGTTTTTTCAGTTCATCTTTTCCAAAATGATACTCAGTGGTGAAATGACATAGTTGTGTACCAGCGATATACAGAATTCTATGAAATTATTAAAATATATGTAATTTATTTAATTTGCTCTTTTAAAAATATATATATATTTTGACTACTTGAAAATAACGAAAGATCTTTTAATACTTGTGCGCCTTTAAAAATATTCTCTAATTTTATTTCTATTTCAGTCTTTTAAGGTACTTATTGTGATGTTTTTAAGAGACTATTGTTTTTTTTTTATTTCCTCGGATGAGCTAAATTGGAACTTTACTATGAGGGAAGATTTTTATACAATATGTAGACATTGGTAAGAATTGGAATGTCCCCTTACTTATTAGTTCACAGATGCCTCCATAATACTCAGTGTACTCTTGAGTATATTAAATTATTATATCCTGACAGCAGTCCTGAAACATGCCAGTCTTATAAAGCCATACTTCTGAGATCTAAAGCAAGGTATCAGCAAACCATATCTGACATGCCATGGTAATTTCCATAACTATCATTACTAAGGATGGTAGTGTTTTTAAGGCATGAAGAATCTCAATAAATACAGTAAGTAAAAAATGGCAAAACATTGTTTTAGCACTGTGTTAAGCAATATCAGACCTTATTTCCTTCATTCCCACTTGAATCACTTGAAAAATAATAAGCATCTTTTTTTCTTTTCTCCTGGATTAGAAAATAGTTATTTAAGCATACATCAAAATACAATTTTGAATTATTCTGTTTTCATGATGTCTGGTTTTCTTGTTGTGAATGAAAATCTCATTCTCCTTCTCATAGCATATTTACATACACACGTGAATTTTGCCTTAAGTATAAAAGAAACAGCTGACAGATACATAGGTTAATTTGCTTTTTAAAATTGCAGCAAACTGTTCTGCTATTCTTTTGTGTGTTTGGGGCTATTTTGTAGAGAAAGAATTTGTCAAGCAACATTTGAGGACCATTGACCTTTTATACCCTTTTTAAAATAAACTTAAACCGAAATCTGTCAACCTACAAATAAAATATTTCATTGTAAATTCTCACCTGCAAATTATTGATAATGTAAGGAGCACCTTTTTATTCCTTATTTCCTTCTTCCCCACAACACAGCTTTTAGATTGTAGATAAACTTCCCAGCTCAGTAATTAACTGAGCTCAGTCATTGCACCCCATATCATGTGATTTTTTTTTTTTCTAGTAGAATACATTATTAGAGCACTTGCACAGCCAGTCTAGCTGCAGCAGCCCAGGCGGCAACAGCAGTGCCATTTTTCACAAAGAAAATGTTGAACAGGAGCCAAATGTTTGGTGGCAGTCTGTTGCTAGGAAATCAAGGTCCTGAGGCGATTAATGACAAAGCAAGCAATAACAAGAAGGCAGAATTACAGATTTAAAAGAGAAAAAAGTGGTTGGTGTTATAATTACCCAAAGAAATCCGCACTCATTAAATTGGCTGTTTTTATGATTGACTTTAATTGGAGGTTAGCTCAGATATTTAGCTCCTTTCCCACCCCTTTAAACACACACAGGCACATAATCTGTAGAACTGCAGACTTGTTTTTCTAAGCATTGAGAGGAGCTTGCCCTGTAATTTGATCCCCACTGACAGATGCATTTTCTATGCTGCCATTTTGAATTAACCTATTGTAGAACAATTTTCCTCAGCCCTGTTGAATAAAACATCCAGTCTGATTACCTCCGATGGGTTTGATAGAGTAAAAGAATGTACTTCTCATTGAAGTAGATTGTTTGCATGGACTCTACTGATTTTGAAGTCTGCCAATAAGCACAATCATTTGTAATAAATTTTCAAAGAAATTTGTAGTGAGAAGTAATGAGAAGTCACTCTTTTATAGTTTGTTTGAGTTTCTAAATCAAAATAATACTGTTATTACAAGATGGTATTTTTTCCCAATATATTTTCAATATATTCTTAAACATTTTGAAAATTTTTCCGAATCTTCATGTAGTGTGTTGATATTTTTAGGAACAGAATCTTGTATTTATGTGCTCTAAATGGCCCTTTTTTTTTTCCTCCTGATCAACAGTATTTTAATTATAGGTCTCAATATAACTCAAAGCACCCTATCGCAAAAATAGTGTAAATATATAAAATATTTAAAATAAATTTAAAATCTGCCTGTTTCAATCCGTGATACATGCTAAATGCTTTAAAAATAATTCCTTTATTTAAATTATCTAGGGTTTGATAAAGCATATTACCAGAAAAGCATTGATCAGTCTTTTATGTACAAGACCAGAGGAGGTGTCACAGTTTATTTACTTTTCAGAAGCCTTAAGAATAAAGTTACATGATGCCACTGCTCTCCAGATTTCTAATCAAACCCTGGAACAAAAGAGCGAAGCACATTCTATCTGACAATACACACACTGCTAATCAGATGCCAATGCCAAGCTGTCTGCTTTGTTAAATACTTAGCTTCCTAGAGGCAGGAAGACAGCTGCTATAAGTATGATGAAATTTGCTAGTTCAATCTATTTTTACTACCCTTGGGCTACTAAGATACTGTTAATTTAGACCACCCCAATTGGTACACTTTAGGGAGTTTTTTAAAGAGTTTGTAATTAAAATGATAAAACATCATTATTACATTGAAGACCTTCTGTAAGTTTTACATTTGGCAGATACCTACTGAGATAACCGCAGCATGTAATTTACAATGATGTAATGGTTGTAATTGCATTATGGGAGGAAAAAAAAGAGGAGCTATAAGAGACCAAGTGCTTCCTTTAGAATTTTGAGATCTGATTCTATTTCATTTAAATCTACTTCTGTCTCAAAATTGCCTACCTGTAATTGACTATAGCAACCTTAAACATTAAAATACTTTCAGAGTATTTTTTAAAACATCATTAACTCAGACACTACCACCAGGGGGAGAAAGCTAAACTTAAAGTCCTTAACTGATAATACTGCCAGTAAGTAGATTATGCTACTTAGAGCTATATCGTTAACCACCTTTTCAGATGACACTGCCTTTGGGGACCTGATTCTCGAATTGTATGTGAAATCCATACAGACTTAACACACTGTTAACATATAAGTAAAATGAAAACATTCATATCTTCTGTTTTGCTTTCGTTTTTAAAGAGAGAGTTCAAGTATGCAACCTGAAAGATTTTATTTTTTTTCTTTTATCTGTTAGTCTACTGTATTTATTAAAGAGAATGGGTAGGAAGGAAGGTGGAAGAGAGGAGGAAGAAACATTTTCAGTTAGTTGGTTTTTTGAATTTTCTCCAGGCTGGGGGACTATGAATAGTCTCAAACCTGGATCCTTGAGCTTTACATGTTTTACACCCCAAATATCTCAGCCACCTGAGCCACAGGGCATGTCATGTCAGTCTATCTTAGGAGCTGTCCTTCTGAAATTGAATGCTTTAGATCTGTAGCACTGGGCAGCTTTGATCTTAAGATCAACTAATTACATAATTGATATAGCAAATTGAAGAGCCCATAAGGTAGTTTTCTAGTTCATTGTTGCTGTAATGTAGTTTTGCTTTTAATATTTCTCTAGTAAACCATTAAAAATTCAGTCCTAAACATCTGTATGAGTAGAGATTGCAGTTTCCACCCTTTGGAGTTAGTGTTTTTTAAATGAAGAAAATAGTTGCTTGGGAGTATAGCCCTACTCTCAACCATGAATAATTTTTAGAACAAGACCAAGAAAAAACTAATTAAAGAACTTAGGTGTCTTTCTTCCAGTTTAGATTTTAAACTCTTGATACTAATAATTTAAATTTTTATTGTAATAAGATAACATTATATAGGTGACCTTGCTTACAATTTTACATTGTATTTTGTGAAGTTATGATTTTTAATTTTGCACTCTTGATTATTAATCAATTCAGATAATAAAATTAACAAGCAATAAAAAAGGAAAATCATTGACTACAAAGAGGAAGCGGACCCATGGGTCAATTTTTAGGGTAATAGAACTGATCAGTATGGCACTTGTAGTGGTAGTTATGGGATTGCTGCTGTTAAAAGCCCATAGACCTATACATAAAAAGGAGTTAACGTTAAAGCATGCATTTTTTAAAAATGTTGGGGAGCCTAAGATGGAATGCAGACTATGAAAAATAAATCAACCTATATTATAGCATCACCTCTATGATAATACTGAAGGGGTAATGAAAAAGGAACTGACCTAAGTAACTTTGGAGAACAGTTTTTGACTGGAAAATGTGATGCTCAAGACAAAGCAGCACCACAGAAATAGTTGTAAATACTGGTAAACTTGTGTCTTACGGGGAGGTATGCATTAACCATTCTGAACCCACTTTGTTCTCTACTGGGATTAGAGAAATACCTAAATAGATGATGGATGGTGGGATTTAGGCATCTCATTGTCAGAGAGAGATGTTGAAAATAAACAAGATAAGCAAGAACGGAAAGCTAGAATGAATTCTGTAGTACTATGTTAGAGTTGGAGATAATAATATGAATTCATGTTTAGCTTAATATATTTAGATGGGTAGATACAGAAATATAGATATTTGTGTAAACGTGAGTGAGTGTGCATATGTATGCTTCCTAGCTTTGTCTGCTGAGAAGGTTTATAAGCAGTAATATCCCAGTAGCAACAAGCAGACCCAGCACCAAATCTGAGTTTGTAAATGTCATTTTTCAGTAAAAAGGATACTGTATTCCTGGAAATGCCTATTTCTAGAGCTTGGCAAGGAAGATACAATGTAAGTATGGAGTGTCTTGGATTCTTCCCCCAAAACTCTATTCAATCTTGAGGGAAGCGTGTGACAAATCAAAATTGATGGACATTATACAAAATGCCTAGGTCCTGAAAACAAAAGAAGACTAAGAACCCATCATTGAAGAGAAGAGACTAAGGAGACATGACAGATACAAAGTGTTTTCCTGGATTGGATCTCCCTCATAAATAAGGACTTTAATGTAAAAACTGGTGAAATCTGAATTAACTTTGAACTTTAGTTAATAGTGATGCACCAAAGTTAGTTTCTTAGTGTGGACAATGTTCCATGGCAATATACGATGTTAATACTAGAACAAACTGGATAAAGAAAAAATATATATGTGTGTGTGTGTGTGTGTGTGTGTGTATATATATATATATATATATATATATATATATGAACTGTTTTTATTATGTTTGGAGTTTTTGTAGAAATCTAAAATTATTCCTAAATTAAAAGTTTATTTAAAAAATGAAACAATCTGGAGCACCCTGATGAGCCTAGCAGGTGGATCCGTAGGCTCAGGCTGGCATAGTACATGTGCATCCCAAAGACCAAGCTTGTCACCCGGGACAAGAGGAAACAAGTAAATAAAATAGATAAAGTGCTTCTTCCTCTTTTCTCTTCCTGCCTTCCTACACGCTTGCCTTTATTCCAGTCTGCACTTTCCTTTAAAAAAATTTTTAAGTAACCTGTGTACCCAATGCCCACCTTAAGAAATAGAATATTACCAATATTTTTGAATCTATATGTACTCCCTTAAGATCCCATATCTTTCTCTACCCCAGAAGTAGTCACAATCCTGAATTTTATGGTTATTCCATGCTTTTTTTTATAACTCAAGCACATATATATGTATCTATTCCTATTCATACTACCACATTTATTAATTTCTTCATAGTTTCCTTATTTTTGTCTTTCTTTGTTCTGGTTAATTTCTTCAGCTTTCCCTGCTGATGTTTTTAATTGTGTCTTCACTAATGTCTAATGTTTTGCATTCTGTTGAGTTGTAGTAACCATTTATTTCTCATTTTTATTTTTCTGTCAAATCTGCATCTTGTTTCATCATGTTGATAAACTCTTCTATTTATAGCCCTCTCTTTAAATATATTAAACTTGTTTTCTATTTTGTGCCTAAACTAATATTTCAGACTTTTACAGTTCTGATTTTGTTGTCTGTTGTTTTTCTACTCTTATTCAAAATGCCTAATTTTTTTTGTGGGTGAACTCTTATTCATTATTTGTGATAATTTCTGGGACTGAGATGAAGATATGTTTCCAAAGAAACGGTTTGCATTTGAAGGTGCCAAAAGCCTGGGGACACTGTCAACCTAGAAACATATTCAAATTTATCAGAGTGGACTTGTGGTTAAATTTTCAGAGATGATATTTTACCTCCACTTTAGCATCAGTCTTGAAACAGGCAAATTCTCTTCAGGATCTTTTTTGTGGCATAATGATGATTATATTTCACTCTTACACTAACCATGCAGCTCTTCAGAGTCCCCGCCTTTGGTGGAATTCTCCAAGTAGAGTCCTTATCTTTAGTAGACCTAGAATTTCTCTCCGAAGCCTTGGACTCAATAATTTACAAACTAGCTTTCTAGATGAGGAAAAAGTTCTGATTTGTGTTATTTTCCAATGTCATATGATGAGTGATTTCAAGCAATCAACATGAAGTCACTGAAGGTGAATCTGGGAAAAGATATGCAGAGTTAGCTTTCACAAAAGCAACTACCATAACCAGCTCTATACATGTCTCTGAAAACCGAAGCTCAATTCTTGGGTTTGGTATGTCCCCAGAAAGACATTTTAATGTTTGCTTATCTCCCTGGTCCCCATTTTTCCTTTGTGTTAGCTCTAAGTTTTGTGTCAATCCAGAAAAAATATTTCAAAACAAAAAAGATTATTTTGATTTTTAAAAAATTTATCACTTGTTTTCAAAAAAAGGGCTGTATTATGATACCTAAGTCAGCTATACTTCCAGAAATAGAATTACTTTTGCAAATGAAAGTTGTTTTTTACTTTTTAATTCTAAATATGTGATTGTATTAAACTTGAGAAATATAGAAAAATACAGAATATTAAAATCCCCATTATCCATCATACACGTTTTCGTGAATATGTGCTTGTTTTTATATTATTTGCGTCATGTGTATCAACTAGTTTATATAATTTTTGTTTCTTAATATTTAATGAATATTGGCTTATTTCATTTTTCTTCTATCATACTCCTCCCCATCCAGTGTTAAAAAGTGAAGATAAAATCTGCACAGATAGGAAGTAGTTTAATCCAGGAGTCCATTTCTTATGGCATATAAATATAATTTTGCTAATGTTATCCACTGCAGCATTATAAAATAATTGCAAAATATTGGAAACTATGTTAATGACCACTCCTGAGATTGACTGACTAAAGTATGGCACAGGCGCACCCTGGTGGAGGAGCGGTTTGGTCAGTTGTGGGAGGGCTGCAGCAGTCCACCTGTATCGCTGGCTCGGCCAAACCACCAAGATGAACAACTAAATAATAACATGCTTTTTAAAAAGAAGACAAACCTGTGGTCCATACATACACACAATAGACTATTGTGTGGTTTTTTTTGTTTTTGTTTTTGTTTTTTTTTTAATATGGAGTGGTTTCTAAGAAATAATACATTGAAAGGAAAGTACCCCTTTCCATCTGGTGGCAGCCATCAGGTAAACCAAGATGGACGCTTACAAGTACATCCAGTTGCTCTGGAGGAAGAAGAAGTCCATTATGGTGTTAAACAATTAAAGTTGGCACAAAGCCTTCTACTGAGCTAACTAAACACCACTGTGGGCCTCTGAGAGTCCTGAATTCTCACTGGGTTGGTTAAGATTCCATATACTATTTCTTCAAAGTTATTCTCATTGGTCCA
Organism: Solenodon paradoxus; assembly: GCA_004363575.1. Lineage (NCBI taxonomy): Eukaryota > Metazoa > Chordata > Mammalia > Eulipotyphla > Solenodontidae > Solenodon > Solenodon paradoxus. Next base: position 344,864 of record RJWH01000991.1, read on the forward strand.
TTCCATAAAATTATCAGAAGAATTCATGACATCACCAAGTCAGTCCACAAGCGCAGGAAGACACAAGGACTGACGTCTTCAGGCCGCTAGAGCCCTGCCCTTGGAAAGATCACAGGTTCCATTAAACACTGTTGGTGGTTCCTGTGGTGTCCCTTGGAGGAGACACTCTACTCACCAGCTTTACCATTAGCGTTAATAAGTAATGTTAGTTAAATTCTTGCCTAATAAACTAAGACAGTATAAATAAATAAATAAATAAATAAATAAATAGCACAAAAGAGCTTATATAGTGCTACCTTTTATGTAAGAAAATGGAAAACTAAAATATACATATATGTAGGAAGGATAAAGCCGGAAACAAAATTCATAACCTATAGTGGTAAAGGAGAAAGTAGTAGAAGAGATATGGAAGGGTGTGACTGTTCTTAGAGTAAGTATAATTTGGGTATAGTTTCAAATTTTAATACTCTAAATATCCTACCTACTCAAAAGATTTTGTAAAAGTCCTATCAGTGGTATAAAGAACCTAAAACTAAGCAAACTGCAGCAAGTGAAATTAATTGTTTAAAAAAAGTCACATGAATGCAGTAACTATACCGAAGTATGAAAAAGAAAGAACTGAAGGAAGATGGGGAGACTAAACCATAGTTTATGGATATAATATTAGATTGTATATCTTTAGTCTGGATCAGATAGTGAAGGAGGAGAGTATTGCAAACAAATCTTGAACTCCTTTTAGTAGGTTTATTTAGATGTATCAGCAAACTAATTCTGAAACTATTTTGAGCAAATGATCGAGTTGATATTCTTAGGAGCCTGTGTGTTCACTGTGGACAAAAAAACCCAACAACCATAAAATATAAAATCAGGGAATACAGGAAACGAACACTGTGGGGATGGATTGGATTAGCAATATGGCGTAAATATATGTGTGGGTAACTAAATCTGTGTGTTTGCATATGTGTGTATTTCTGTGTCAGCATACATGCATATCTTTCCTAGCTCTATTGCCAAATGGGCAAAGGAGCAAAGTCACTCAGGCCAGTCTATCAATTTCCTAGGGGCTGCCTTAAAAAATTACCACAAATTTTGAACAACAGATTTTGTCTTTCACCATTCAGGGTTCCAGAAGTTGTAAATCAAGATGTTGGTAGATTAGTTCATTCTTTGAGAGGCAGTTGGATCTGTTCCATGCTTCTCTCAACTTCTTGTGGATGCCTATAATCCTTGGTCCTCCTTGGCAGCATAACTTTAATCTTTTTCTCCATTGTCACATGGCATTCTTCTTTTATCTGTGTTCATATTTCCCTTTCTTATAAAGATACCAGTGATTGGATTACAACTACTTTATCCCGTGTGATATTATCTTATTATTATCTAAAAAAAATCTGATAATTCCAAGTAGGCCTGTATTCACAGATACCAGGAGATAGGCCTTAAACGTGTCTTCTTGTAGGACATGATTCAACTCACTGCACCCACTGAATGAAACCAGGACTGGCTCCAGCTCTTGGACCAGCTAGGCACATGATGCCATCTTGTAATGTCATAAAGGAAGTTCTCACACCAGTCATGAATAGTTTATCATAACTATTTGGTCATTAGCTAGAAGGGGCTTCTGTTGTTAAAATCTGGGAGAGTTTGATTCTCAAAATCATTGAATATAATGATAAATTATAAATAATTGAGAAAATGTCTTATGAGACTACTAACGATAGGTGGGAGGAAGATAGAGAAACAAAGTTACAGCAGAATGGCAAAAGTTGACTAGCAAATCCCAAGGTTGTGCTGGAGTTAGAAAAAAATAAAACCAAAAAAAAAATTATTTTGCAGCTACCAGGGTAAAGATTAGATCAGGCAAAAATCTAATGTCTCTCATTGTCTTAATTAAGACTACTATAACAAAATAACATAAACTGAGTTTTTTACATAGTCAGTTTACTTCTCATAGTTAGAGACTGGGAAGTCCAAGATCAGGGTGACAATATGGTTGCTGTCTTGCATGTGGCTGCCTTCTTGTCTCTTCTGAAGAGAAAGAATCATCTGTCTTGTCTGTTCTTACAAGGGCACTAATGCAGTCATGATGACTCCAACTTCATTGCTTTATTATTTTCAAGAGCCCTATCTCTAAACACTTCACATTGGGAATTTGAACTTCAAAATATAAATTATGGGGTGGTGGAGAGAGACGCAAACTGTCAGTATATACCACTCATGTTGCTCTGTAATAACCACACTCACTTCTCTTCTGCCACAAGCCCTGCTATAATCCCTGGAAATTACTAATCTGTCCTCCATTTATATAATTTTTTCATTTCAAGAATGTCATACAGTATGTTGCCTTTTGAGATTGTCCTTTTGTACTCAGCATAATCCTCCGGAGATTCAGCCAGACACTTGCATGTGTCACTATTCCATTCTTTTTACTGACAAATAGAATTCCATGGTATGGATGTACCACAATTTGTTGATTCACTCATTAAAGGACGTCGAAGCTGATTCTAGTTTGAGGATATTACAAATAAGTTACTGTACACTTTTGTGTATATTTGTTTTGACTTTTCAAAGCTGCTTCTAAACTTTACCTATATTTTACCATCTTTTAATAAATAGAATGATTTGCTGGTAAGATGATACAGAGAAGAGACCTCAGGGAAATGAGGGGGAAAACCATGTAGCTATTAAAGGAAAGCCATTTAAAATAGGGCTTTTGGTGGGAATATGCCTGAAATATTTACAACCTGGTAAGGCACCAGTGACATACACAGCAAGGAGAATGGAAGGAGATAGACTAAAGGCAGCTGTAAGTCAAATCTATATGACAAATTTTAAATTTTCCCAAAGGTAACAATGGAAGATTCTGAGAAAAGAATGGCATATTCTGCATTATATTATAAAACAATATTATCTTATAAAATCCCTGTTGCTGTGTAGAAAGTAGATGGTGCTTGGGCAAGGGAGAACAATTAAGTGATTGATAAAATATATAGTTGGTATAATAGATGATGGTAGTTTATGCTAATGATGGAGGTGTTAAATGAGTCAGATTCTTGACATATTTTGAGGAAGACCTCAGAAAAATTTTTGAAGGGTTAATTGTGGCTATGAGAAAATAAGATACAAGGATGATTTACTGACTTGCCAAGCTCAAAGAATGATATATTAAAATCAGTAGATCACCTTGTTTATTTATAGTAAGAATTATGGTTATCACATGAATTCAGATGTTTTGTCTGCTTAATCTGTACATTATCAATGAACAAATTTGCATTGGAAGCTAATATTTTTTCTGGTGACATGGAGTAAAAATAAGGAAATGAATATTTAATTGCATAAATATGATACATTTATCTAATCAATAGGAATCTAAAATATTAAAGTCTCCTGACTAAAGGTGAGTTCTTTAGTAGTTTGTATTAACTTTGCCATTGTCCTTCTTTCATAACCTATCAACCCTAACACCACTCCTAACCTCAATATTTTGAAATTTGCTAATATATTCAAACAAGCCATGTTGCATATCTCACCAACTTTGTTTGAAGGCAGTACTAATATTCCTTATTTCCATTTTTATGTAGGGCTGTCTCACATTACATCCTTGCACTGGCGTTAGTGATAAATAACTATAGATAATCTTTTTCATTTCAATAAATGTATCAGTTATTAGTATTATTGAAACAAGTTTTTTTGATATATCATTTATACAAAATTGTGAAGGGCCTCAGTGAATCTTAAAATATTGAGTGGATTCTTTTGTAAATTTTATTCATTAAGATGTGGATGGCACTATATAGAAAAATGTTTCATATGAATAATCTTTTTTCTCCATCAACTCCATTAGCATAATTCAACTTTTCTTCATATCTGTGACTCAACATCTATGTGTTATTTATTGAACTATTGTATGTGTCTATTCTATGGTACATTTATTTGCCTTTAAGCAGCTACAAACTGCTATGTATGTGAGTGCATATAAATACTTAATAATAATTTTACCTCTTCTGGAGCTGGTAATGTTTTATCCTCAAACAACATCCTTTTTTATTATTTCTGATTTTTTAGGGTATGAAAACTCTAATTTGGTAGGTAGCTATTTTAGAAAAGATTAAATAAATCCAGAACTAAATATTTAATCATTTGACTACTCTGGGACCTTTTCTATCTTCTGATTTTGTCTTGCACTCTGCGTTCTTAAGGTTTCCCTTTATTAAGCGTAAAGCTTTACTTTTACAAGGTGGCTTAGCACTAGCTCCATGTATCTTAGTTGGAATTTCTTTGGTTCATCGCAGGCAAACACTGCCCATTAATTAGCAGCCCTACACAGAATTATTCTGTTGATGAGAAAATTAGCAAAATGTATAATCCGTAAGTGTTTATACTGCAAATAGAGCATCAGAAATGTCATAATCTCATTTCATTAAGAAATTTACATACACATCAGATTTTAGAGTACTCATTCATGATGAAAGTCTACTTTCACACTGTTTGTGTTTGGAAACATTCAATAGCCAGTGTTGAATTAAAAAAATTAATTGAATGCTTAAAGAATTACAAGTGTTCCTTTCCTTAGCTCTAATGCTAACCAGAGTGCTTTTCTAAACTGCTGAGAATGGACTGAAGATTCTGCTGAGGGCTGTAGATACTTATCTGCCTAATTGAGCCGTCATTTGTTGACATGAGGAAATCCACGTGACCTGCTTTAATGCATTTCTCAGTAACAGCAGGAGGCTAGAAAGTAGTTCATCCAAGAGGAAAACCAGCAGCAATATTATTAGACTTGTGAAAATAGCATTGGTTATGGACTGGTTTTAGTAAGAGAAGAATAGTAATGTAAAGTATATACTCATATACAAAGTATAGTGATTTTTTTATATTCAAAATAATTTTGAATCCAAATGTTTTAATCATTTTTTAGTCACTCATTCAATAGCTTTACTGATGTTTATAATAGCTAGGTATGCTAAGGGAATTGTTGACTTGTTGATATTGCTTAGTATGATATAAATCAGTGATAATATTTGAAATTGGTCATGTCATTGAGTGCTAAAGTGCTATTATTGAAAGTTTTTGAGCAGGCAGGAAAATAATTTGATCAAAACTATACTGGCTATATTAACCTGACCTAGGCTATCATAAGGAGATTATCGAGACATTAATTAGGAAAATATTACTGTTGTCACAGCAAGAGAGTTTAAGAATCTTAACTAAGATAACAGTAAGAAAGCAAGAGAATATAAGAGCCTTTGGAAGGGAATGTGTGTGGTAGATGGGAATCAGTTAGAACTTACCCTCTTGGATGATTTGAAAGAATTATGACTCTATTACTGAATCCAGAGAAATGAATGATTATTTAGATATATAGTGTTGAAATAGAAATGCCAGTGAGATACCCATAGATAATCTAAAATGCATTTCTGATTCTTGGATTGTGGGTCAAAGGCACAGATTTAGAGTCAGGGATAATGATGGATTTGGTAATATGTCTAGAGTATTGAGTTTGCCAGGAGAACAGATACAGGAAGAATGCCAGATGCAACATTTCAAGGAATTCTTCCTAAATAGTAAAGGAAAAAATTTAAACAAAGGAGTTAGAAAAAAATGGTTCTGAAAGTAAGAGTTCATCACAGATGAACCAACTAATAGACTTTGATTATACTACTGGGGATAGTTTTAAAAAGTCACTAAGTAAAATGTGATCTAGGAAATATTTGAACTCAGTCTGCAATAAGTTAAATATAGAAACCTTAAGTGTTTAGAAACTTTTTAGCAAGTTTACATTTCCTCCAAAATTCACAACATCATCACTGGGTCCTCACTGAACTGGGTAGAGACAATTTCAAAAGTTCAGAAACACTAATGGTGAGTTTCCTATGGTACAATTTGTTTATTAATCATGCACAGTAATGTCTATTATGAGTCCCTTATGGAGTGGGTTAAAAAAAAAAACCTTATCCTTCACAGAGAATTTGAGAAGCACTCCACCAGAGACTGGAATAGCAGAAAGATTATATAAAGAGTATTGAGCGACAGAGGTTTGCTTAAAAGAACATACAACATTGGAAAAATAAGCTTACACTCAATGTTTTGTGTGTGATTTTACTAGAAACCATATAATTTGGTCCTCATAGGAATCCAGTGAGTTAAAGTATAATTGGTGTCATTCTCCATTTTCATCTGTAAGGAAATTATGGCACAAATGTTGTGTCTTATCACAATCAAATGACTAGAAAATGGAGATATATTGATACCCAATTCTATGCTATAGTTACTATGGTGTCTAAAAATGAGGAAAGAAAATATGTTTGAAAAAGTAATAGCTAAATCTTCCAAAAAGTTTTTAAAAACATTGATCTACCTATTCCACAAGTTCACTAAATGCCAAATATGATCAATGAAAAGACACATAATAGTCAGAATGTTGAAAGATAAACTACGAAGAGAAAATCATTAAAGCAGTCAGAAAAAAAAATGAACAAAAGGGAGCCCCAATAAGATTAACAGTTGATTTCTCAGAATTAATGGAGAGTAGTTGTCAATGGAATGACCTATTTAAAGTACTGCAAGAAAATAATCTTCTAATATAAATATCTGAAAAAAGAAGGCAAAATACTAGATAAACAAATCCAAGAGAATTTGTTGTTAACAGATCTGTCTTACAAAAATACTACAGAAAATTCATTGGGCTGAAAATGATAGCCACTAATTTAGATTTACATAAAATAAAATAAAGAACACTGATACAAGTAGTTATGTAAGTAATTATAAAGACAATGTAATTGCATATGCTTCTCTTAAATCATTAAAAGGAAATTATATAACAATATGTATATAATTGTATTGTTAGCTCTATTGCATTATCAGAATGTAATATATATGACAATAACAACGAAAAGGAGATGGGGGGGAACAAAACCCTACTGAAGTAAGAAAATGACACTATATTGTGACCTAAATTTACAAGAAAGAAATGAAGAGAACCAGAAAGGTAAATACACTTGATATAACAAACTTTATGAGTATATACTTTCACTCTTTTTTCTGTAAAAGGCATAAATGTTGTGAAGTAATATAAAAATATATTGCTGTGTTTGTAACATATCAACTTAATGAATAAATAGGGAGGAGGAATAGAGCTGTAAAGGAATAAAATTTCTATCTCACTGGAAGCAGATTATGACTAGTTAAGATGTTTATTATAAACCTTAGACAACCACTAACATTTTTTTTTTAAAGATTTGTGGGTAAAAATCACTAAGGGGTCCATGCAAATGTGCTCAATGTTATCTATTTGTTTATTTTTACTTATTTTTAAAAGAGGAAGGGAGGCAGGCAGGTAGGAAGCAAGAGACAGAAGGAAGAAGCCTATTCCACAAGTTCACTAAATACCAAATACTAAATATTATCAGTGAAAAGACACATAATAGTCAAAATATTGAAAGACAAACTATAAAGAGAAAAATCATTAAAGCAGTCAGGAAAAATAATCAGCAAAAGGGAGCCCACAAAGATTAACAGTTGATGCATGCAGTAATGTTTAAGTGTCTACATGTCTTACAACTTTTTTTACCAATCTAGTATTATCTTATTCCATTCATTCCCTCATTGATCATTCTTGAACATCTGTGCTCTTTTCCCTCTCAGATTCTTCATTCATATTCCTTATTTCTGGAATGCTCTTTACCCACGTTTTTTAAGGGCTAACTCATTCACAACCTTCTGCTTTCAAGTCAGTATCCACCTCTACCCAAGAATTTCTCTGACCACCTATCTAAAATTGCTCTTCCATGAGTTATGGTTACTGTACACCTCCATCCCACACCCCTATCTGTCATACAATCATGATTCTTGCTTTGTTTTATCTCAGTTGGTAATTATCTTATCTAATTCTCTCTAGAACACTAGCTTGATGAGAAGGTAAAGATCATCCTGTCTATCTTAATAAACATGTTAACTCCTTCAGCTAGCATAATGTCTAGTATTTAATGTATGTTCAGTATGCCACTATAAAATCTCGTATTTTTTTATACTCTTTAGTTCTGACTGAGCATGTTATTAGCAGGAATACATATATATGCACATATATATGTATATATATTTATGATACATAAATATATTGATATATGATAGGCCCATCTGTTTTCACGCCTACACACCCCTTTTTGGATCATATAATCTTTTGTTTTATTCTATTTGCCTTCAATTTCATCTAGGCATGTTCAGATGCATAGCTCTCTATAGCGTATTCTCTTATCTCTAATTATGTGTCTTCTGTATACCAGTTCTCATCTTCATATCATGACTACCTTTTTAAAAATTCTTCCATATATTCCACATAATACCTCCTGGGTTTTTTTTTTTTTTTTCTGTGTTAGATTAGACTTCCCAATTACGTGTCAACTGAATTTGCTGCCTTTGGTACATATTCTAGACCAAAATTTAATTCTAGAGCTTGAGGGAATCAGCATTTTTCCAAAAATATTAAGCTGTAATCCTTTATAAAATGCTACATGTAAAATAGTGAGAAATTTTGTATGTATTAAAAGCTGAGAAAGTTATTACTTTAGCTTTCACCAAGAAGACTTAAAAAGAGTTTTATCAAAAAGGATTATAGAAAGAATAGATTTATAGCAACTATCTGATATATGACCAGAATCCCCTTGTTCAACTGAAACAGACTTGCCCTAGGCTTTCTAGAGCATAATGCCTTTAGCAAGTAGCTTTCAACAGCTTTTTCAGGAAGCAATATTTCCCTTCAGTAAAAGGGTCACTGTACTGTTTTTCTTTTTCCTTCTCCTGTCTTATCTTTTGAGTTCAGGAAGTACTTTAAATTTACTGGCAGCTTTGAAGGCATGAAGCAAGTTCAGCCCCAGAAGTATTTCCTGTTATGGCATTAATCTAATTCCATGAAAGTAGAGCTGATTTTTCATCTGTAAAGTAGATAAAGTGCCTAGAGCAACCGACCATTATTCTGGGTTATCATGATAAAGAGGCTTAGTTTTGACACCAAAGAGTTTATCAGCCTAACCAGTGGAAGATTTCATCCTTTTTGTTGAAAGATATATTAATGTATTTTAATCTGTCTTGGCTTCCAAAAGAAAGTTTGCCTTCATACTGAAAATATTTACTTAAATTAGCAAATAGGGCATTCATGTTTATACAATGTATAAAATGTAATAAATCATGCAAACATACTGGAGACATTACATAAAATTGACTGTCTAATGTTAAATTATTTTATATTCATTTCAATGTTAAAATTAATGTCCCAGTTTGAAATAACCACAGATTTGTTTTACATACCAGCATGACTTAATGATTTATTTCAATGAGTACACATGTACGTAATTTCCTATAAGCATCTATGTTTGGTTTAGTGGCCCATGTTCATAAGTCATATAAACCCTTTTTAAAAATAAAAGTATTGTTTTTATTTTTATTTTTATTCAGTTGTTCACACTGGTTGTTCCCACCCCGCCCCAGACACAGGACTCGAACTCGGGGGTATGTGGCTTGCTGCTTCAGAGACAATTTACCCAACCTCTGCTCCCCCAGGGAATGCTAAGTCATATAAACTCTTAATTTCAATATATAATGTAAAAAGAATTTTCTCATAAAATTTTCTAGTAGTCAAGCAATTCAAATTATTTGGTTATTTATGCTTTGTTGACTTTTAATATAGCTATGCAAATAATATAGGATTCAAGAGAAAAGCTTCTCTTTGTCATCTAGTTCCCTGACAAACTAAGACATTTAGACTAATTCTAGTAGCTTGGTGTAGAAATAAAGAATTTTTTAATTTGAAAATTGATTTCACATAGAACATATTTAAATGTTTTCTTGAATAATAACAGCTTATGTCAGTACATTTAGAATATTCCATACTCAGTCCTCTCAAGAGCCCTCTGAGTTAAATTCTAGTATCTACTTGAAAAGATATAGAAAGTAAAGATCAGACAGGTTAGATTATTGACTCAAGGTCACCCAAGCATAAGTGAAAATCTGGGGACCAGAAGTCAGGTTCTCACAAGTTCATAGAAGTAAACAGTCATTCCCCAATTCTACCTCATATTTGAGAGGAACAGAAAACCCTATTAATCACTTATTGTACAATTAACGTGAAAATGTATTATGCTTTTCCTTACCCTAATGAGGTACCTAGTTTTTTGTTCATTTTGTTTAAAATAAATGAACTCTGTTGATGTTCATAAGTCAAAATAAAGACACTGTTTTATGATAGTTATAAATATTTTAGAACTTAGATTTTTTTTAACATGATGAATCTCTGGCTCAATCAAATGCCTACTGAATACTAAACTTGGGATTAGGAAATTTGGAGTTTTTCTGATAGTCTCCTATGACCATCATTTTTCAAAAGGAGATTGAATATTTTCCGTTCATTCCACATTAGAGAGGATTTGTGACATTAATATGAAATCAGGTGTTAATTTAAGCATCATTTATTCAGTCTGCTTACTATGTATATCCTATTAAGTAATATGACAGGCATTATGATGAAAACAAAAATGCTGTCTTTATTGAACTACCAATCTTATAGGAAAGATAAGATCTATTACAATATAAACTAGAGAAATGAAGTGTGCCCTGGTGGAGTAGGGCTTGGTTGCAGTCCACATACATCCCAAGGTCCCGGGTTCGCCCTCAGGGCTGGTGTAAACAATCATGATGAACACTGAATAAAATAAATGAAGTGCTTCTTCCTCCTCCATCTTCCTGCCTTCCTGCCTCTACTTGCCTTCATTCCTACCTGCACCTTTCCTTGAAAAAAAAAAAAGGTAAAGTTAAAAAAATAGAGAGTAGTAAATGCTTACTGAATATATGCGAAGGCCTCAGTTAAACTGTCAAAGGTAATAGGGTTATTGCAATTTCACCTTCGTACTAATCTTATAGCTTTACAAACACGAGACCCTACATCCACTTTCTGAAAACACACCACACACACATACACGTATACATGCATTAAAAAAAAAAAAGTATTGCCACACCTGAGAGGTGGAAGCAGCTCACATGCAGACCTTGTAGAGACCGAGGCTGAGGAGTGGGACTAAAAAACAAAGTGTTATTAAGCACATGGAAATATGCTCAACATCATTTGCCTCTAGAGAAATGCAAATCAAAGCCTTAATGAAATTCAACCTCATACTCGCTGGGGTGTCTGAATCAAAAAGACAGATAATAGCAAGTGTTGGCAAGGATGTGAAGAAAGTGGATCCTGCATGCACTCCTGGTAGAAATGTTGACAGTTCTTCAAACAGCCAAACATAGACCTATCATATGATGTAGTAATTCCACTCCTGAGTATATAACTGAGCATATAACAAAAGAAATGAAAACCTTTGCTGCACAAACATTTGTGCACAAATGTTCATAACAGCATTATTCCTAATAGCCAATAAGTAGAAGCAACTCTGATATTCATCAGCTGTTGAATGGATGAATATGTATGTTTATACATACATACATACATATGTATGTGTGTGTATATATATATATATATATATATATATACATATATATCTCCATACAGTAAAACATTCAGCAATAGAACAAAACCTTGACATAAGCTACAGCATGGATAAATCTTGAAAGCATGCTAAGTAAAAGAAGTCATTTTGCAAAGGAACTCATATAATTCCATTTATGTGAAAAGTTCAGAATAATTAATCCATATATTGATAATAGCCTAGTACTGGAAATTTGGTGGGGAGGTAGGAATTGACTACTATTGCATATAGGGTTTCTGCCTGGGATTGGAAGAGTGCTCTAAAATTAATCATAGTGATGATTGTACATCTCTGTATAAATATACTAAAAGCCACTGAATTGTGCACTTTAAGTGCATTCTGGTATGCCCTGATGGAGTAGTGGTTGGATCCACTGCCTCTGGTATAGAGCACAGTCCACATACATCCCAAGGACCTGACTCACATTCTGGGGCTGGGTAGAACAACCAAGTTGTACAACTAAAATAAAATAAAGATACTATACCTTCTCTCCCTTCCTGCCTGCCTTCCTTTGCTTCCTTCATTCCTGCCTGCACCTTTCCTTAAAAAAAAAAAAAAAAAAAAAAAAAAGAAAAAAATGTGTATGTTGTATGGTGTGTGAATTAGATCTCAATAAAGCTGTTTTTTTTTGTTTTTCTTTTTTAAAGGAAAGGTGCAGGCAGGAATGAAGGTGAGCATGCAGAGAGAGGAGGAAGAAACATTTTATTTATTTTTATTTAGTTGTCCTTCTTGGTGGCTCTCTCTGGCCCAGGATGCAAACCCAGGTCCTTGGAATGTGTGTGGACTGTACATTGACCAGAAGCAGTTGACCAAACCACTATTCCACCAAGGCACTATATAAAGCTGCTATTATTTTTTTCACCTTGTTACAGAACTTTTGAACTACTTAGACCAGTTTGAAAATAATCATTCAAGAGCTTAATATTTGGAAGTATATTTATTTGTATTTTTAAAGGCATAGAAATGAATAATATATAAAGTATTTTTCTGCTTTATTTACTATTTAATCAACACCATGGTGGTATTATCTTATTCATTCACTGTAGTCTGTATTGGATCAACACATTATAATATTTAGAATGAAATTCAAATATTGGTGATTCAGTGAGGAATAATCTATATCAGAACTTCTTATCACTTATCACTTGCCTCTCCATTGCAGGTATATTCCACTTACCTACTTATTAATATGATTATCTCTTTTGTACTTCTCCAGTCTTTTGCCACACCATCCAGTGTGAACAAATGAGCAGTAAGCTCTAAGTTTATTTGTAATTAGGTTTTTGGATCTTAAAACACATTTCCTCACAGAAATAAACCCTGCATACAAATGCTAGTGAATTTCCCACAATAGTCTATAAATGCTTAACACTTAGTGAAGCCTAATTGAAACATTAATTTAGGTAGGAAACAGGGGACATGTAGTGAAAAAGGAGGAAGAAAAATCTCTTTTCTGAGGATAAATCTCGATCTGAGATTTTATACTTTTAGTGGGGTATATGTGTCCATTTTGTGATAAACACATACTTGGGAGTTAGTAGACTCATCTTTTTGATCTCAATCATATAACTGATATGAACCTTCAATGAATAATCTCATTGAAGTTGTTCTCTAGTCTACCCTGATAAAAGAAAAATAAAGTGATTCTTACTTTCTGGAGTGTTTTGAGGTGTTTATTAGACAAATAGAGAGAAAAAATACCAAGTGATAAGCAAAGTATACTTTAAGGCAGCTTCTTCATCTGGCAACATCTCTTCTATGATTATATTATAAACAAAATGTAGAATATAGAAAAAGGAAGCTTTGATCTTTCAATGAAACAATTATTTTTTTAATTCAGAGTTAAGCGGTGTAGATCCTTTTTCTTCAGCATCTATCAGTTGAGTTCAGGGATGATTGTCATTAATATCTTGATCCATTGCTTTTCATAAAAAAATATGACTTTTTTTCCTGTAATGGTTCATTTATATGACTGCTTTATTTCCCAGAAGAAATCACAAAATCCATTTCCTGTGACAGTATAATAATTTTCACAACATCTGATTATAGTGGCACATACAGAAGATTAAAGATATAGATTAGAAGAGAAATAATAAGACATTGAGAATAAACATTCTGATAGAATTTATTTTTGTTATAGACACTAATTTAGAAAAACAAATTTAAATAATTAGTGTGAGTAGATTGTTCAGTATTTTCACAAAGAATTAATTCATGCATTTATTTTTATACAATTGCTTTGTTTTTCCAAAAATTTTTTCTCCTTATTCTGACAAGAAATTTACAGATGTTTTGCACAGCCTCCATTAAAAAGACCTGTTAAAATCTGCTACCCCTAGATTGACAAATCTTGAGTATTTAATGAACATGTTAATAACAAGTGTTACTGTCATTAATGTATCTAACTTCCACTAATACTTCGTTTTTTTACCTCAAATTAAGAGTTTTTCAGTTTACAAATAATTTTATTTAATAAAGAATAAGGTGCTACTGGTTATTTGTTTATAACATTCTTTTATATGTTTCTTTACTATTATACTAACTTTTTAAGTGTCTTGGAATGAAAGAAAGAGGTTGAAATGTAAAAGAAGCTACTTGGAATATCTGTATATCGCATCTCAGTATGTTTACACCTGCTTGAAGGAAAGAGTAAATTATTTCCTGAGAACCCCACAGTTATATAGCTGGGTCCACCTCTGATCCACTCTGAGGCATTTAACCTCTCTTAACCTTGGTTTCCTTATTTAGAGGAAGTGGCTGTTGAGCCTTGCTTAAATCATAAAGTTGAGTGCAAGTAATTGTTTACTGAGAATTCTAAGAAAGGGTAATGGAAAATGTCAAGTATAAATGAAAGAGTTATAACTTCTCTCTTGAAGGAACAGCAATTCACTCATTGAACTATCATTTTTTCAAAGAGCCATTTAAATAAAAATGTATAAATAAATGTATAGTGTTTTGATGTGTTGCTTCATTAGTAATTTTGAATTAATTGAAGCATATAGCTTAAAAATATTTCTTTATTACATTTAAATAGTAGGTCAGCCAAAACCTAGTAAATAATTTTTTAATAGATTCTGCCAGGTGAATGGTAAAATAAATATGTACATTGAAGCGCCTTTTTCTTTTATATGATTTAAGACTGACCATTTTCCTCCTTACTCTAATTACTTGACCTGGAGTGAGGGAGAGGGAGCAGGGAGCAGATTTCTCTGCTACTAGTTTTGTACCCCTTGTGTAATTTACTGACTTTTTCAGACATCTTTTCATCCTGACTCCCCTTAATATGCAGATGTGCATTTTGAATTTCAAAGGAAGAGATAGGATATGCAGTTTCAAAAATATTTTTGCCACTCAAGTCTTTTATCAAAAACATCTTATTAACCTCTCTTCTATGGAACAGATAGTGAAATACTTAAGGCAGGTTGCATGTGGAAGAATGCTAGGAGATGATGGTAAGAAAGTAGAAGATAAGAAGGACCTTATTCTCCATACTTACAAGTATAAACTCTATATTGTAATATAGTTGGAAAACCTAAAACCTTGTTTTAAAGGAGTGGATATAGACTATAATTTGGAAGAGTACTATACATTTGACCTTTTATGCTATCAAGTTCTAGTTACATAAAATGAATGAAATATAGAAGACGAAGATCTTCGTGTACTCTTCAGTTTCTTGTCACTTAGAGTTTGGAAGTACATTGAACTATTGTAAATATTTTCCATCAGCTGTATTTGATCTAGTTTATGTACTACAATGATTTTAAGAAAACTTTTACATTGATTTTTGTAAGCCAAGGTATATATGATTAGTTCACTCATTTTTTTTATGTCAGTCAATAGAAAAACAAATTTAAACAATGACTGTGAGTAGATTTTTCAGTATTTTCACAAGAATTATTTACATGCATTTACTTTTACACAGCTGCTCACTTATTGATTTTCATTGAGGAGACTTGGGTTTTGGTTCTGGTTTTTTACTGATGCTTTTCAAGTGTTCTAGTATGTTTATGTGAATTGTTAAATTAGAAGCTATATGAAATATCCCTACTTGTTCTATGTACTTAATGCCCCAGAATAAGGTAGATTGGCTGATACTAGGGTTCTGAATGAAACCTTGACTAGTATTCTACTACTTGTAACAATTTCCTTCCTCAATTCCCTCATCTGTAAAATGAACATTATGAAAGCACTTACTTTGAAGGGCTGCAAAAAGTCAATAAAAAGTGCTTAATAAAATGGTCTGACTCATAGTATGTAGTTAAAAATGATTCATTATACTGCTAGGGAATCATTCTAAACTTACATAGTGCAGAAGAAAAAGCTGGAGCTATAGAGTTAAATAAGCTTGTGTTCAAATTCTGATTCTGTTACCTATTAGTGATGTGTCACATTGAAAAACTAATCAATCCTCAGCTTTCCCATCTGGACGGATACATTGATAATCTGACATGAAAAATACAGATTATATGTTCCTCTTTCTTTTAGAACTTTCACTTTACCCCAGGATATTAAGCATCTTTTACATAAAACCATGCCCTGTCTTTTTTTGTGATATTCCTCTGATGTCTTGTGAAGTGTTCTTCTCACATAGAAAACAAAGTACATTTTGACTGATAGTTTAAATTCTTCAGATTTTCTCTATAACTGGGTCTCTTTTATGGAAAACTAAAGTTAAAGCCAAGAATTTTCCTCTTCAGGTTTATGCTAGCTCTTTCATTTGTCTCAATTCAGACAATTCAAATTTATGTATATATCTTATTTATAGTCTCACAGAAAATAATATGCAGTGGCTTCTTTAATTGATAATGCCTACTTTTCCAATCAAAAGAGAGAAGCACGCATTCTTTGAAAATGTATTGGTATGATTATATAATTTGAAATAATGAGATTGTTTCAGTCTAGGCTCAACCAGAGACGTAGAACTAGTTATAGACACACACGCACATACACATATAGATTGATTTGAAGCAATTGACCTACATCATTGTAGAATCTTACTAAGCCATCCAGAAACCATCAAACTGGGAACCAGGGAGAGATTACCAGCAGATTTAAACTCCACAGGCATGGGCAGAGCTGTCAGAGAGAGGAGGTACAATTTATCCTCTGTCAGGGCAACCTTGCCAGTTCTTTCAAGACCTTCCAACTGATTCAGTCTGGCCTTTACAGATTATCCCAAATGCTCCTTTACTTGATGTAGACTGGTTAAGAGTTTTAACTACAACTGAAAAATAACCTTTATAGCAACACCTAGATTCGTTTTTGATAGAAAACTAAAGTCCATAGCCTAACTGAATTATCACATCAAAAATGTTATCACAGAGGATAAATTTTTCTGAAAGAATTAGCAAGTTCAAGGTGTTTGGTCCTTATTTTATTACAATAGGCATATTTTATCATGTCGAGGATTTTTTAACTTTAAATTTTTAAAGACTCTATAATGTACTTAGTGTTTTGCTAAGAGTTTAAAAACAAGTTATCTTCATTTTTTTCAAATCTTAAGATCTTATATACCTTTAAAATGCTTTGTCTAAAATCAATTATTAAGGATACATAGAAGAGATAGAACTTGATTGATAGAAATGAAGTGGCATGTTCCGGTATGTGATTAAGGATAAATTGAGGCAGGAATGTGTATTGTGACTTCGAGGATAAAAAGATGAGGACACCTAGATTGTGGACTTTCTAAAAACTGGTATTGTATATTATTTATACTTATGTCCCCATAGTCTGACACAAAACCTGGGGAAAAATATATTCAACAATTAATTGTTTTGCGGTTTAAGATTGAGCAAAGAATAAAACGTGTGTTCTTGTGCAATCCATCATATGCACCCAGATCTGATTTAACTGGAGTCAGTGCACCATTATCTAAATTAATATTAGGAATTGATAAAGGGACATGCCATTGTGGCTCAGACTGCTGAGATGCTGGTGTACCACCATGTACAGCCCAGGGGCTTAGGTTTACAGCTCAGGACCTGGGTGAAGAACCAAAATAAATAATTAAGTGAATAAAGATGTTTCTTCTTCCCTCCCTCCATTCCTGTTCCTCTTTAAAAAATAAAAAAGAGTCAATATGGTCCCAATTCCTAAACTGGAGAAAGTTTTGGGTTTTTTTGTTTGTTTGTTTGTTTGTTTTTAAGGAAAGTTGAAGGCAGGAATCAAGGCGAGCAGGTAGGCAGGAAGAAAGGAGGAAGAAGCTTTTTATTTATTTGTATTTAGTTGTTTACATTGGCAGGTTTCCCCCAGACCCGGGACTCAAACCCAAGAATATAAAGCTAGCTGCTTGGGAGGTAATTGACCTAACTGATGTCCCACCAGGGCATTCTGAGAAAGCCATTTTTTAACACATCTGCCCTACAAGAATATAAACTCTTTGAAGGCAAGATTGATCATGCAATTTCAGATCTCTTTTCAGTTTTTTACTATTTTGCATTTAATTGTATTTTATAAATATTGCTTGCCGAATTAATTTAAAACAAGAAATCAAAACACTTTTGTCATACGTTTCCTTTGAAACTGATAAGAAAAGCTAAACTATTTGAGATATACCATGTGACTTTTTAGGAAATAGTTAGCTGGTGTTTTTAATATTCCTGATTTTATACATTTAAAGTTTGTATTTATATTGTCTTAAGATGTTATAAAATTTTTCCAGTTTTATATCTTTCAATGAATAAGGCATCTTTATAGCTTTTATAAAAGAATATAAAAGAAATCTGCTGTATCCTACTGACTACAAATATTTGTTTGGAGATGAAAGGTTTATTAGATAAATAGTTTATAAAGATTAAATAATCTTTAATTATGCTATCTTCTTACCTTCATGTCTCATTTGCACATCCATAGTCTGTTTATATATAGAAATTGCTTTAATTTCCACTCTTTCCACTTCTGATTATTAGAAAAATGTCAAAGGAAAAGCAACTGGATATCCTCTTCTTTCTGTGTGCTTTTGAAATTTGTAAGAATTATGGATCTTCTGCTTTTTTCATAGTTAAATTAATTTTTCCTGGGACTTTGTACAAGAATGCAAAATAACAGTTCTACTTCTTTCATGATTTTCACTTCAATTTATTCTGATTTTGTAATATCTAGCCAACCAATGACATGCAGGGATTTCGTATGGGAGAGAAGGAGGGAACAAATATCTTACTCTGATGGCTTCTTAGTGATTTTTATGACTAGAAAGATAAACATCGCATTATTGTTTATTTTAACCAGTAAAGTTATCGGCAAACTAGGTAACAAAATGCAAAGCAGGGTATTTACTTTTCTACTTTTTCCCAAGGAGAAAATAAAAGCAGTGTTCCAGTGGAACAGCTTTCTAACTGCACTCTTTCTTGGAGCACATTGTTAGTTCTTATCACATGATTATGGAGATAGTGAAGAATGCTAATAATGAAAGATGAGTATAACTTCTGTTCCTTGAAGTGTGACTAAAATTTTAGAAATCTATTTTTCTGAGGTGACATCCAGATTTGTGATTCATTTTCATCAGATGACCTGATACACTTTTTCATAGCTACTGAAGTAACTATTTGAGTATTTCATTTCATCTGTCAAAGCTTCACTGGGATTAAGAATTTGGCACAATTGAATGTAATTTGTTCTTTTTCCAAAGAAGGAAATGGTAGAACAAAAACATCTTAAAATGAAGTAGTAAAATGCCGGAATAAGTGTAAGTAAGAGCTACTCTTTCTTTAAAAGAATAGTAACATAACTCTTCATGTAAAAATGATTTCAGTAATTGTTTACTTACTCTTTCCTGTATTTAATATATTGGGGAAAGGGGCTTGAAAGAATTAGATCTGAACCAGCATGTATTTATGGTAGATCAGCTATAATTAATTGCTCAGTGTACATATGATGTGTGCTTTGTTATTCAAAAATTAAGCTATGTATAATCTTTCATAAATGAAAGAAAGATATACCTTACAATGAAAAGGTCAGTTATTTTAGTGAATTTTCAAATAAAAAAATAGACTTGAGTGTCAAGAAAACATGAAAAATAATTTCACATAAATGAATACAAAAAATTCACATTGACCTATAATTTTATTTGCATTTGGAATATATCATTAGCTAGAATGTGGAATTAGGCATTTATTCTACTTACTAATAGCCCCTAAAATACTGAATTCATGGTATAAAACTTTGTGGTGCTGCCTTCTTCAGAGCTATTAATGATTTGCAGTTTCTTCCAGAATTTTTGAAGTCAATCTAATTGCTCAATACACATGAATGTGGTAGAAAAATGTGAGGTTATCCATACAAGATTTATTTTTATTTCAATGTTATAAAACCATACATTTACAAATATAGAAACACAAATTTGAATATATATCAAATATATAAATGAAAACTTAATTTTGCTACAGAAAGTACAGATGTTTTCAAAAACAATCTTATGATAAGTTGTTTGGTGTTAATATTTTATATTGCTTCTAGTTTATCTCATGACTGACCACAAGGTTTTAGTTTAGCTCTTTGATTTTAACTGCCATATACAATTGGTAGTTACAATTAGAATAGTTCTTACATGAAAATATATATTTTGAGCAAGTAATAGACAAATTTCTGCTTTGTCTTACCATAGAATATTTTTCCAATTTCTGTAGATTTTTTTCCAGTTTTTTAGGTTACTATAATTGCTAAACTTTCAACAGTGATGATGTAATATCCTCATATATCCTTATAAAATATGTCTAGGTTTTAAGGTACTTAAATTTTTAAAATATGTTAGTTTTGGTATGCCCTGGTGATCTAGTGGATAAGCCTGCTATTTCCAGCTGGTATAGTCCATATATATCCTAAGTAGGATGTTTACGAGGTTGGGTGGCAGAGGATTACAGCTAAATAAAACATAAATGAATGTTTCTTCCTCCTCTTCCTTCTTGCTTGGCTTCATTGCTCCCTGTACCTTTGAGAAAGAGAGAGAGAGACTGGGGGGGGGGGGGGGGGGGGGGGGGGGGGGGGGGGGGGGGGGGGGGGGGGGGGGGGGAGGGGGAGAGAGAGGGGAAGAGAGAGAAGAGAGAAGATTCATACTTTGTAGATATCTATAGATACTTACTCAGATGTACTCATTTTTAAATTGTCTTCCTTAAGCAGTTATTTTACTTTTTGGGTTATATACACAAACCAGTTTTAACATATGGACAAGTGATTAGTGTCATGGTATTAGGGATATGATTTACTCAAATTCAAGCAAATCTTTCCGAAAATCACACAAATGAGATATTTTTGTAAAGGGTCAAGAAGTTATTCATTTTTCAAAGTAGAAACACCTGGTACCATTCAAATATTTCACTGAATTTTTTTAAACAAAAGTCCAACTAGTGAATAGCTAATTTGTTCAACATTTAAGACAAAGATGCATGTCTATAGAACTAAGAACGTGCATCCCATCTCCTTGACTATGACTCTAATTACCTCAGCTTGGACTGATCAATATTTGATCTTTTTCCCACCATGCAAACATGTTACTTTGACTCTGTCTCATTCTCTTCCTCTTGGATATTTGCAGCCATGTGAGAATGGTTCATTTGTTTGTTCTCCCTGGCTAGGGGCCAAGGGTCTCTTATTAGTATAATGCAGTTCATTGATGTGAATTTGTTGATCTCCTGGGTAGTTTTTCACAAATTTTAGGCAATTAAAAGCTTTTATATGGCATTTCGCATGAAGTTATTAGTGGTCTTTCAGTGATTTTGCTTTTAAAAATTACTTCATCATTTTATGATTATTTCCTTTCCCTCTCCTTTCTCTTCCCCACAACCTATAAAATTCTAGAAAAAGGATTGAAACAACCATCTCATTGATCGATTTCATAAAAAGCAACAATTTATCATTCAATAATTTAGTAATGTTTTAATTAACACAGTTTTTTAAAGACTAATTGAATTGTTCGTTTTGTTTTATAAACCTGCTTATTTTGAGCTTGCAGATAGTCCTGGGAGAGGTCGTAATAAATTCGGGAACAGTGGCAAGAACCGAATATGAAAACCGTTTAGTAATTGTTAAAAAAGAAACTTTAAAAACTTGTGTTTTTAATTTTTATTTTTTAATGAGGCAGAACATTTTCTAAATGTTAATACCTAGCAAATGTTCATATCTGTGGGTCTTTAACAGTGAATGAATGTTTCTGTAGCTGTAGAAGTAAAAATGTTTAAATAACGACCACCTAAGTCTTTAGGAATCTACAGCATTGAATAGATTAGAATCATTTAACTTCACTTAAATGTAGCTAGGAATCGTTGGTACCATTTCTCAATTATTTCCTCATTAAAAAACAATTTTCTATTAGAGATGTCTTCCTGGTGTTTATCAGTGGTGTACTTTTAATTAGAGTACTTGATACAGTTTCATTGGTGTATTTCATCATTGTGAAGAAACTATCTGCAGCGTGCATTTGTGATAACTTGGGAAAGTAGTATTGCAATGAGAATATAGCGTCAGTTATTTATAGGAATATTTTTAGTGTTTTATGTATTTTTACTTTAAAATATGTGTAAAATAATAAATACATGTTAGGAACTTCATTCTGTTTTAAGGCAAAAATAGTGTATTGGTTAAGACAATATGTTTTGAATCTAAAAAAAAAATTACAAAATGAGTTCATAGATACAAACAGCAGATTGGAGATTGGAGATACAGAGAACATAGTGGTGGTTGCCAGAAGGTGTGGACTTGGGGTGGTGGAAATAGGTAAAGTGCATGAAAAAGTACAATATTTTAGTTATAAAATAAACAAGTCATGGGGGTATATTGTACAGCATGGTGACTATAGCTAATAATTGTGTATTGCCTATTTGAAAGTTGTTAAGGGGGTCGATTTTAAATACTCTCATCATGAAGAAAAAAATGTTTGCAATTATTTATGATGATTGATATTAACTAGACTTTATGGTGATCATTTTGCAGTGTAAACTGTATCTGAGTCATTGTTATATACATGCAACTAATATAATACCATATGTCAATTATAACACAATAAAAGTAGTGAAGCTGTGTCTTGGAGTTAAATCAGCAATTTTCCCTAATTATTAGCTGTATGTCTTAGACAAAGCTTCACTTATTTCAACCATAAAATGGGGATGATAATAATATCTACCTCATAAGGATAAAATGTGATGGTTTATTTAAGTTGTGTGACCTACAAGAAATAACTCACCAAATGTTTGTTATAAAAGTATTATTATTATTTTTCCAGACTGTTATATATATTTTTTATTACAAAGTTAAGTCAAGAGAATTCCAAAGAGAGAAGTTGGATCCTAGTAAGTAGCTTTTTGATATAAGACTAAAGACACTTCTTTATAGTTCACTGGAATAACACTATATACAAACATTCTCACATTTTATACAATGAAGTTAACTTATTTTTTAGTTGTAGTGGATAAATAATGCTTACCTATTTCTTGACTGTTTAAAAACCACTAGAGAGCTGACATTTTCATTTACATAAGTAAATTATTTGTTAATTCAAACAATTTGATCAGGAGCTCCAAGACTGATTTTGTGATAGATAAATGACGTATTTATGGAACACAGGAAATGGGAAATACTTAATTTTTTTGAAAAATATTGTTTCATCTATATTTTAAAACTTGAGGAAGGAGTGCCTTCATGCAGTAGGGGTTGGCTATAGTCCACATACATCCCAAAGTCCTGAGTCTGCATCCTAGGGCCAGTGAGAACAACCAAGATGAACAACTAAATAAAAGAAATAGAATTCTTCTTCTTCCAATCTCTTCTTACCTGCCTCTGCTCACCTTCATTGTCACCTACTCTCTTCTTAAAAAAAAAACTTGCTTAAAATTTTTTTCTTCAAATGTATTTTCTTAACATGACAAGCATTTTTTCTTAAATTAGTATTTCATATGATAAGCATTAATTTCCCAATTAGCTGGAAATGTAATAGTAGTCAAAAATTGAACAGACTTCTTTATTGTTGAATAAAACTTTTTTGACAGAATATCATTTTACATCTTAAGAGTTCAGCAGGACACATTTTAGAAGACTGTACAGACACTAGTAAAGCTCTCCCTGGTCAAGAGTCAAACATTTTTACTGCTAAAATCAGGCAATTTTTTGCTTACAGAACTGCCATACCAATCATTATTAATATTTCCTGTTTCTCCATAATTTTTTTTATAATCTAAGTAACTATTCCCCAAACCCACCATAATCACTTCTTGTTGTAGCTTCTCTCTCCAAAATTACAGTCACACTTTTAAAATTTAGAAAGCAATCTTCATTTTTTTCAATTTTCAAATTAGGAAAAGCTTTGAGTTTGAAACCTTGTTTCTGCCTCTGGCTTGCTAACTGTTCCTCCACTCCAAAGGGAAAATACTATGAAAAAACACCTGCTGTTGAATGCTCTTTGAACATTATTGTCCCAAGCTTATCCCAGATAAAGCAGTTTTTAATAGAAAACAAAGTCCTTGTTGTGATACCTCTGTACCAAAAGTTCCTTTTGACATAAGTTATGTGATACTATAAACACATACTGTTACTTGTTTTGGTTGTTGAGGATAGGGAAGGTGGAGCTTATTTCATTTATTGTGCTTACGAGTCTGCTATTCTGCAACTGTGAAACTTCTGACAGTATATCCAATTTGTTGATTTTTTTTATTTCTTGTCATGTACATGTATGCTACTGTAACTTTTAAAAGTTACATAAATGTAAAAAGATTGTTGGTTTTTCAGATGTTCAATTCCATTAGATATTTTATAATGCAATTAGTGAAGATTTATATTTAGCTTTTTCTAAAATTTCAGTTATAATTTTATATTCAGTGTAAGTGATTCTATCTCAGTGCCCGATTATCCTGTTTACCTTATTCCCACCATGTACTATTAGACCATCTTCTGAAAATTACAGGAAAGTTAAATTGTACCTAACAAACATGAAATATGCAAAGTCCTTCTTTATTTTCCTTTTTGAAATTATCCTTTGAGGATGACTTGATGTCATGTGGATGTTCTAATAAAGTATTCCTTTAATTCCATGAATTATAAACAGCTTAAGAAAATATTTTAAAGTAAATCTATAATGATTAGTCCTGTTAGTCTCCATTTTACTGAGAATGCTTTTGTCAGAAATTATGTCATCACAATGGACTGTTAGCCAGGAAGTTCTGTCTAGCAGATGAATGAATTAGAAGTACTGAGTTTCTAATAAAAGACACTATTGTAATAATTGAAATACTGCTGGTGGGGGTTGCCAGTTTTCTGTCTTGAAATTTACAGAACATCTTCTGTGATTAAAATAAGGCATACTTAGAGTAAGTCCTTAGAGTAAACCAACTATAAACTTAAGGAACCAGAAATAGAAAATGATATTTCCTTTTAACAATGCCATTTAAGTTCCCAGCTTCTCTTGGTTCAGCTGCTAGACACTTGTTCCTTTGTCTCAAAAACTGTTAACAAAAAAATAATATATTTCTTGCTTTATTCAGCTCACATCTGATTTTATCTGCATATTGATTCTATTTTAAGACTTTCCTCGCCTTCCTAGTCTGAATGGTTTGTATAGTCCTATATTGTTATGATTGTCAGAACAAAGACTTTGATTATTTTGACAAGAAATAAAAGCCCTAACAATTCTATTTACACTTCATTTAATTGTTTTATTCTAATTTAAAACATGGACTAATTTAGATATCTCTGATCTTTTCCCTATCTGAATACTAAGTTTTTGTAATATTCCTTCCATTAGCATGGCTTGCAAATGTGTATTCCTTTTATGAATGACATAGAGCTTTACATATAGTAGGTAGTGATACAGTGGATGATTATTTGGAACTCATACATTTCTAGGCTAAACATAACTTTCCTGCTGTTACATTGACCTTCTTGGATTTGTTTTAACTTCATAAATTTTTACAACGCATGATAAATTCAGTATGTACTATCTTCTCTAATAAACATAGAAACTATTTCTGCAATATTGTTACCCAAATCTTAGCATCCTGACTAACAGTAAAATACCTTATCTGTGCTACAGTTTATTGTATAACAACTACAGCATTTTCATGTGCTGTATCATAACCTGTTGACTAAAAATAAATGAGTACTTAAAATGGAAAATGAAATTATCCTGTTTCTTGAAATATCTCAACTCAGGTTTTATTACAGGTTGCATATGGTATCTGTTAGATCTTTGAACCTATCTTGGTTGTTGAATTATTATGTGGATTAACTGTTGCATTTGAAAGTTTTGACTTTAAAAGCATATGTCTGTTTTAAATCTTACACAAATGCCTTACAGGTTTTGAGAACAGTCTAAATCTCTTTGTTGTGTGTCTTTTTTGTTTGTTTTGTTTTTATACCAGAACTTTAAATACTAAGCACCAGCAAATTTAGAACATTGCTTTGGATAGTTTTATGATATCTCAATATATTTTTTAATTAGATGAAGTCTTTTACATTTTTAACCTATTGTAGAGGACATGAAAATTTTTTTTAACAACTTGGGAAAATTAGAAGTTATAAAATCTATTTAGGAACTTTTATCTTGATATTCCTAGGAAAATCTTTATTTATGAGTACATTAAAGGTTTTTTATAAAATTTTGTAAGCCAAAATAAAGAGATAAAAGTATAGGAAGAAATGTTGAAAAAATAGACTACAGTTTCTCCTGAAACTAATTACTGAACTTTCTGAAGGTAATTCAATAAATAATTTATGCTTCCTATATAATTTAAAAGTCTAAGTCATATTTGTATTTTGGTCATCAGGCAATGTCTTACATAGTTTAGTCATTTGGGTCATCTACTTCAAAACTGAAAAGAGCATCATGGTTCCTTGCCATTCACAAATTTAGCTTTCATAGTTTAACTCATATTTGTCATGCAGATGAGTTTGGTTACTATTTAGTATCCAACGTGACATATTTTATTGTTCTCTGCAGCTTATCAAGTCTAAGTTTCCCTCTTGAAATGTTAAGAACTTGTTTACATTGTGGAAAAATTTCTTTAAATGAAAATAAAAACTATTGTACAGATAGAAAACAGACTCACCTTAGTTTAGGGATGCCCATAAAAGAAAGATGACTCTGGCAATCCTTGGTGGCTCAGTGATTAAGTCTGTATCTCTGGATGAAGCCCAAGAACATGGATTTGCTGTCCCAACTGGGAAAACAAACCGATGTGAAAACTAAATATGTGAATAAACTCTTCTTCCTCCTTCTGCCAGCCTATTGGCCTTCATTCCTACCCATAACTTTCTTTTCTTTCTTTTTTTTCCTGATGGTGTTTTATATGTTCAGTTCATTCCTTTTTAAAGCTTTGCTATGAGCCTGGCACATTTATGTTCATAAAATATGTAGTAACCAAAACAAAAATTGCTGCCCTCAAGGAACTTGCATGGTAGTGGGTAAAGCCTTTAAATAAAATATATAATATATAGATGATAATAATAACTGGAGAAAAATTAAAGAGAAAAGGAAAATAAGGAGTGTTGGTACCTAGAGAGAGGAGTTATACTTTTAAACAGGACCATTAAGAAACCTATTCAGGTACCATTGAAATTAAAACTTTAAGTTAAAGGAGTCAGTCATGCACATATTAAGAAGGAAATTAATTTATAAAGAGGGAATAGATAGGAAGCACAAAGCTTAGTATAGCATGTTAAAGAAACAGCCAGGTGGCTAATATGGCTGGAGGGGAGTGAGCACTGGGAAAGTACTAGGAGATGTAGTTATAGAGGGAAAAATTTGAGGTTCTTATTGAGTCAGACTTTATAGTCCATTGTAAAGACTTAATCTTTTTACTTGGAATGAAATCTAGACTCTTTTGAAGATTTTGTGTAGACATGAAACATTTATATTTAAATGCTAGGTGAACAAGGAGGTGAATGAGCAAAGTTAGAAGTAGTAAAAGCACTTGGAGGCCTTTTTACTAATTCAGGTGAGAGATATGACAGTTTGGGTACTGGCAGTGGAAGTATTGAGAATCTGTCAGGTTCTGCATAGAGTTTGCAGGTAGATATAATAGAGTTTGCTGTTACATTAAGGAAGGTATAAGAGACAGAAATGATTTGAGGCTGGAGCTTCCATGAACCGAGAGGCAGGAAAGAGAGAGAAGTTTGGTCTAATTTTATATTAATTATGGAAAGTTTTCTTCTCGAAGCTCTTTATTCTACAGCTAATATTTTCTTGTCCATAGTGGATGAGTAATAGATATGATAGACTAATGTTTTCTTTGTCTCAGACTTGATTTATTTAGACTTAGACATGGATAAACTTGGTTTATAATGAATGGTTTTCTTTTTATGTACATTGACTTTATTATTTATATTTTGTAGTGTATTATAAAACACATTAATGGAAACACAATTTGAAGTTCATTTCTTTCCTCACTAGCTTAAGAAAAAAAGCGTATATAATGTTTTTTGTCTCACTAACATGTGCACCCCTTCCCCCCTCTTGGCAAACTTGTTTGAAAGTATAGTGTTACACGTTATGTCATGGGTATACTAGAGCACATGTGTTCAATACAGTTCATAAATGGAAGCAGCTGGTTTCCTGTGCAGTTAAGAGAAGGCATGCACACAGCTGAGATCTTCAAACTTCAGAATTCATTGGATTCATTTTCTAATCATGCTGTGATTTCAATTAGTACAAATGTGTAACAAGCTACCTAATGGCTTTTAAAAATTATTTTGTTTCAAAAGTTGAACTGCTAAGCCTAGTTAATGTTCTTTCCCCTTGCCCTGTCCCCACTCACCCATCCTACCTCTTTAAAAAGAACATTACACCTATAGTCTTAGTTTTATACTTGATTCTGAAAAGGCCTTGACAAGTGGGGAAAAAAGTTATCATCGCAAAGGGAAAAGCTGAATTCATACACAGGAACTGCAGGATTACTTTGGCGTTTACTAGTCCCTTGTAACACTGGCAAGTCCCATAAATACCTAATGGAAAAACAGCAGAAAATGAGATCTGCAGCAGCCTTTTGAGATCGAATTTATGTTGCTGAACATTTTTTAGAAATTGGGTATAAAGGTCAAAAGAAAGTGGATAGATTAAAGTTGCTGATTTTTGCAAACTTAAGGCCACATTTAAAGGTTTCTCTTTCTATAGCAAGAAAATTTCAAGATAAATGGCTTTGCTTCATTATTTGAAATGTCATGTATTTATTTAATATCTGTTACATGAGACATTTAGTGATTTAATAGTATTACATGCAATAAATAAATTCTCAATCCAATTTATCAGATCTAAATAAAGAAATTAATCTGTGAAATTGCGGATCTTCCCAAGAATAATAAGAAGATAAATTAATACACCTGGTCATATTATCATGTATGTATACATTTTGAATAATTAAATTTAGATACTTTTTGAAAATGTAGAAAGAAAATGGTAAAACTCAAACTTTTCCCTTTTTTAAGTATAGGTCATTGACCCAGCAATATAATTATTCACCTCTTTTTTTTCAAGTTATTTTACCTATTACACTATTTCAGTGGTGGTGAATGACCTCAAAAAGTGATAGTGGCATCTTTCATCATTAAAAGAAAAATTTTTGGATAATTTTGCCTTCTGAATAGCCTTCTACCACTATATCACTGTTGTAAGTCTGTATCAAAGAACCGTCCAGTTAGTAGGATACTTCAGACTTGATACAATGAAAAACAGTGAACAGTCACTCATTGATACCTCTTCATTGATTTTATAGTACATAAAGCCACAAGTGTTAATGTGATATTAGGTATTATTCATATCTCCAGGACTTTCCTTGTGTCTTTTATTTCACAGTCCAGATTGCAAACCATTAATACTTAGAATCCAAAAGAATGAGATAAAATTTTTGACTTAGAACATTCAGTGCTATGTTATAAAAAAATGTTTCATAAAAATTGTTCAGATAATTTTATATTGCAGTGATAATATATTAAATTTCTTCTCTTGCTAGTTGGGAATTAATAGTAAAACATCATTTTCATTGTTAGAAAGTGGGGTTATAGATAGGTAGCATTTTACTTTCTATTTTATGTTTTTCTCTTTGAACATTTTTGATAAATATTTCTTTCATTAGGAAAATATTCATTTTTATTATTCATTTTCATTAAAACCTGTATTAAACATAAGCTGATAAAAATCATTTTTCTATGCTAATTGAGATTGCAATCTCAATTCATGTCTATTTAATGGGGTAGCATTTTTATAAACTAAATAAAGAGATAATCTCATTGATCACTAACAGCCAGTTCTCAAACCTGGGTACCCTATTTTTTACCATTATACCACATTTCCTCATTAGTTCTCACTACACAGTACACACAATTTCCTCCTCTTAACTTTTGTATTTTATTACACTGTTAAAGTACAACTTTACTTCTCTTCTCAAGTTCCTTTTCCCATTCAGTACTTTTTCTGTTCCAGGGTCCCAAGTGGTCAATGATTCTGATTGGGGAAGAGGAAGAGGGTAATGTTATAGCTAGTAGTATTAATAGGCCCTTAGAAAAGTAGATAGATGTACAGTTATGGCTCTTAATAGAGCCTCCTGTTATGTTTTCCTAAAAGCAGTGTCTTAACTCACTTTATTGCTATTCTTATTTTTGAGACCACCCATTTGGAACATCTTTGGACTGTTGTAATGTTGAGATGAGGGAATCAAATAAAAATGAACCAAGAGCTCATTTATTTTTAAAGCGTCAATAAAGTTGTGTTTTTCTAACATTATTAAGTAGTGTCTAGTGATCCTTTCAGATATGACATACTGCCATGTCACATTTTTAATGATAATTGTTAATTGAAGGCTTATCAGTATTTTAGTTACCTACATAGGAAATCAGTAAATTTTTTGATATATGTTTTATGTGCATTAAATGAGCTTTTAGGAAGGAATCAGGATGTAAATTAGAGCATCAGTTGGGTTCCAAATATTAGTCATAGTTTTGATATATGTGTGTAATGTGCAAGTTTAATAAACTTTGTCTACTTCACTTCTCATATAATTGGAAGATGATAGGTTATCTTTAAAGACTATTCTACCTCTAAAAACCTATAATTTGTTGACATTTTATTATGAAAAATTTCATTATGCGTAGAAATAGAATGGCATAATTAGCTAGTTTATACCCATTGTCCTTATTCATGTTATTAATATTAATAGTAACCATTAGTATATTCTAATATCTCATTTATATTAATTTTTTCTTGCATCTCAGTATAAATAATTTACAGTTTATAATTATTTTGTTTTTCCTTTTTTCAAGTCATAATCCAAATAAGTGTGTGTGTGTATAGTATATATTTATCATCTAATTTGGGTGGGTTTGTGTGTGTGATACCTAAAACTCATAACAAAGATTTTCTTAACTACTTGTACAATGTTAACTATATGCACATTGTTGTGAAACAGGTCTCTAGATCTTTTTCATCTTGTAAAACTGAAGCTGTTATCCAAAAACAACTTCTCTTTTGCCCCTTTCTCCAGAACCTGGCAACCAGCTTTCAAATTTGTTTCAATTGTTTATTTTAAATACCTCATGTAAGTGGGAAAATGCCCTAATTGTCTTTTTGTGACTAGTTTATTCACTAAGCACAATGTCCTCAGGGTTCACCCATCATAACATATGCAAGACTTACTTTTCGAAGACTAAATAATATTCCTTTGTAGCTATATACCACATTTCCTTTATCCATTGTGTCTCTTGGCTATTGTGAATAATTCTTTAGTGAACACAGGTTTAAATATTACACGTATCTCTTCAAAAGCTTGTTTTCAATAATTTTGTATATAAAAAGTGGAAGTGGTGAATCATATGGTAATTCTATTTTTAATGTTTTTTAAAGAGATTAAGGGAGGAAGGGAGGTTTTTTTATTTTGTTTCCATCTGTCCCCCAAACATCTATTAAAATTTCAAACAACTGAACAGCCAGGGAGCACCTGCTTTTTAACTTTTGAAGAGCCTCTACCATTTTACATTTCCATTAGTTGTGTCTAAGAGTTCTGGTTTCTCCACACTTGTTATTTTATGTAGTTTTTTTAAAATTTATTTTTCTCATAACAATTATGCTAACAGATGTGACATGATAGTTCATTGTGGATTTGACTTCCATTTTCCTCCTGATTAGCAATATAAAACATCTTTTCAGATGGTTGTTAGCAATTTCTGTATCATCTTTGGAGAAATCCTATTCAAATCCTTTGTCATTTTTTAATTGGGTTATCTATTTTTTTTGTTGTTGAATTTTAGTCCTTTATATATTCTGGATATCAACCCCTTTGCAAATATATAGTTTAAAGTTTGATTTCCATTTGTTTTTGCTTTTGTAGCCTGTGCTTTTGGTGTCATACAAGAAATCATTGAAAATCCAGTGTCATGAAGCTTATCTTCCTATGTTTTCTTTAAGATGTTTTGTAGTTTCAAGTCTTATGTTTTAATCTTTCATCTGTTTCTAGTTAATTTATGTATGATGAAAGATAAGAACCTAACTTCATTCTTTTGCATGTTTGCATTTAGCTACCCTGTGCCATCTGTTAAAGAGACTATCTTTACCCATTTTGTAGACCATGTAATTTTGTCAAAGATCATTTGACCATATAAATGAAGGTTTGTTTGTGGGTTTTCTATTTTATCCCATCGGTGTTTATGTTTTTATACTGGTACTATCCTCATTTGATTACAATAGTTTTGTTATTGCTTCTGAAATCAGGAATTTTAAGCCACCTGCTTTATTTTTCTTTCTCCAAATTGTTTGGGTCATTTGAGGTTACCTTGTGGTCTCATATGAATTTTAGGATTTTTTTCTATATCTGCAAAAAAAATTGGAGGGCAGGGCATTGGGATTCTGATAGGAATTGCATTGAATCTGTAGATTGCATAGGATAGTACGGACATTTTAACAATATTGTATCTTTCAGTTCAGGAACTTGGGATGTTTTTCCATTTATTTCTCTTCGTCAGTTTCTTTCATCAATGATTTATAATTTTCAGTGCACAAGACTTTCACCTCTTTTGGTAAAGTTCCTTAAAATGTTGTAACTAAAAATATCAAATCGTGTTCTTAATTTTCTTGTTGGAGTCTTCATTGGTATTGTATAGAAATGCAGTTGAATTTGTGTATTGATTGTGTATTTTGCAACTTTATTGAATTTGTTTATTACTTGCAACAGGTTTTTTGTGTGGTGTTTTTTAGGTTGTCTATGTACAAGGTCATGTCATTTGCAAACAGATTATTTTGCTACTTTATTTCCTGTTTGGATGCCTTTTCTTCATTTTTCTTGCCTCACTACTATGGCTAAAACTTCTTATACTGTGTCAAGAGTAATTGGCAAAATGGTTTTTCTTGCCTTGTTCTTTAGTGGGAAACCTTCATTATGTCACCAATGAGTTTGCTGTTAACCTGTGGGGGTTTTTTTGGTATATTATTACCTTTATTATATTGAAGGAATTTTATTCTAGTGATAGTTTGTCAAGAGTTTTTATCATGGATAGATATTGAAATCTGTCAAATATTTTTTCTGCATCAGTTGAGTGTCATTAGGTTTGTTGTTCCACAAAACTCCTCATTCTATAGCAGTCCTTTTCCTCCCTTCAAATCCTTTCCTCCTGATTTTTTTGATGTGCCATTGATTTCTCAGAAAAATCAGGTCATCTGTTCTCTCTACAATGGTCCATATTTTGGATTTGTATCAGTGCTTCCTTTTGATATTTGCTACTGTATTGCTTGTATTCCCTAAGATAAAGAAGTAGACTGACCGATTTTTTTTTAATTAAGTCAAGTGTGTCTTTCGCCATCATATTTTAAGTATTCAGTAATCACATATGACTAGTGGCTAACACATTGTATAGTAAAGAACATTTCCATCATTGCACAAAATGGAACATGATAGAAACATTTGATAATATCTATTTCTGTTCTCTTTTTCTATGCTCTTAGCATCTGAATACCTTTTTATCTTTCTGATCTGTTTTCAGACTTTTAATTTTAACCAATTCTAGTAAGTTTACAGTGATATTTCAGTCATACAAGAGTTCAAAGTTAGTACAGAGATTCCATGTGTTCTTCTCCCACCTTCTTGTATTTTCCAACCTATGACTGTTATTGGTTTTCCTTGTCTTGTTTGTATAACCTTAACAATTATGAAAATTAGTGATCTGGGTGGGGAGGAAGGAGGAAGGGAGAGAGAGAGAGGGAGAGGGAGAGGGAGAGGGAGAGGGAGGAGAGAGAAAGAGAAAGAGAAAGATTAACGATCTTATAGACTTTTTTGAGAATACCATAGATGTCATGATATCTTCTCATTGTGCCACATCATTGTTTTTTTAATATCAACTTGTTAGTCGAGACTAACCTTGATCAGTTTACTAAGATGGTGTCTCTCAAGTTTCTTCAATATAAATTTACCTTTTCCCTTTGAATATGCTTTTCATGAAAGAGTCCAGACCACACCCAGGTAAGCAGAATTAAGTGCCACCCCCTGGAGGAAGAAGTGTCAAAGAGCTTGTTGACGTGTTGAAACCTCCAGTGGGGGAGACACTGTGACAGTATGCAAATACCTGTTTCCTTTTTTAAAGTTTTGTTCACTAATTTGTTTATCATAGATCTTGCCTACTGCAAGATAATCTATAATTATGATCTAAAATGAAATTCTTCTTGAAGGAAGATTTGTTTCTTTGTTCCTATATATAAATTTCTTCAATCATTATTTAGTTAATATTCATATGTTATATATTTGAGAAGTGCTAGAAGTACATATTAAATGTTCTCATCACACACACAAAAGTGTGAAGTGATGCATATGGTAATTAACTATTGAAATTATTTAATAGCATATGTATATCAAATCATTGTGCTACTTAACTTACACAATACTATATGTCAAATACATCTCAATAAAGCTAGAAAAAATGTTTACTTATTAAAAAGTTTTAAAGGGAAGGTGCAGGCAAGAATGAAGGTGAGTAGGTAGGAAGAGAGAAGAGGAAGTACCATCTTTATTTTGTTTTTTATTTAGTTGTACGTACTGGTTGCCTCCCTGTGGCCCAGGATTGAACCCAGAGGTATGTGGCTTGCTCCTTTTTAGGTGATTGACCTAACTGCTGCTCCACCAGGGTGTGCCTATTTGTTTTTAAAGGAAATGTGTAGGTAGGGATGAAGATGAGTAAGCAGTAAGGAAGAGAGAGGAGGAAGAAGCTTTTATTTTATTTAGCTTTTCTTCTTGGTTGCTCCCTGCACCCTGGGTTGAAAACCCTAGTCCTTGGGGATGTGTGTGGGCTACAACCGGTGGCCTTATCTGCTAGGCCACAGGGCATGCCAAAAATTCCCTGTGTCAATGTAGACTTGTAGATATTTATTTAGTTTTGTGGGTTATAATACAGTACTATATAATTTTACTGATCAAATTCTACCTTTGAACCTGAGACTTCTTTCAGTTTGGTTTCTCTATTATGACAGACACCCTCCCTCTTGTAGTAGTTTCTTATTTTCTGGCACTGTAAAATACTCCAGACTTGTTATACCCCATACTGTTTCTCCAAGGAAACCTAATTCTATTTATTGAAGAATGGTATTTAAAAACCAACATTTGAAAGTTCCCTTTAAAAGGAGACTGTTTCCTTCAGGAAGTATTGAATAAGGTTTGTTCGTATCATCTATAAAAAGGAAAGCAGCATTTGGATACTAGATGTTCTCAGTGCTACTGCTGTCATTGCTTCTAGGTTCCCTCAGCAGATACAGCTAGGAGCAGTATTCATACCTACTTGCTCATGCGTTTACAAACACATACTTACAGTGCAGTTGACCCTTGAACAGTTCAGGTTTGAACTATACTAGTACATTCATCTAGATTTTTTTTCAAAAGATATATCGGAACAATTTTTCAGAGATGATCAATTCTTGAGTCATTATGCCTATAAATAAGAATTTCTTTTTCACGTTATCATTCATTTTGATGTCTAGTGTTAGTAATACTTGTATCTACAGTGTTTTGTATCATAAAGGACAATATTGATGTAAATACTGACAGATGGTTCATTATGTAAACAGATAACAAAATATCGATATAGTACAGTACTATAAATATATTTTCTCAGTAACGTTTTCTTTTCTCTGCCTTAATTTATTGTAAGAATACAGTATATAGTACACATGTAAAATGTGTTAAAAGACACAGTAAGGCTTCCAGTCAACAATAGGGTATTAGTAGTTAAGTTTTGGGGGAATCAAGAATTTATTATTTTTAATGTAATATTTTTGAAGTATCTTTGCTTTACAAAATAATATAAACCCATATGTGTAGGTTCCCCATTCCTCAAATATATGTAAATATACTCTGCTCACCAAATTACCAGCAGTTCATCACCATTGTCCATTGGACTCCACAACCACTTGCCTCCACTGCTGCCCCATTCCCTACTGGTAACCTTAGTTCTGTTGCAGTTCTATTGGTTGATTTTGTTTCATCTGTTTGTTTTTTTTTCGGTCTATTCACATTCCACCTATGAATAAAGTCGTCTGGTATCTGTCTTTCCTCTTTTGATTATTTAACAGCATAATCCCCTCTATTCCATCCATATTGATTCAAATGACAGGACTTCATTTTTTCTAAGGACTGTATAGCATTCCATTATGTATGTACACCACATCATCTTTATCCATTCATCTGACAATGGGCATTTAGTGGTGTCTAGTTTTTGGCTATTATGAATAGTACTACAACAAACATGGGAGTGAATATATTTCTGTGAATTAGTGTTTTTTGTGTCTTTTGGGTAAATACTCAGAAGTGGAATGATGGAATCGTATGGGATTTCAATCTTCAATATTTTGAGAAATCTCCATACTGCTTTCCATAAGGGTTGCACTCCCACCAACAGTGTAAAAGTGTTCCCTTTCTCCACATCCTGGCCAACACATGTCCTTTCCAGCCTTTTGGATAATAGCCAATGTAGATATAAGGTGCTATCACATTGTTGTTTTTATTCGCATTTCCCTGATAAGCTGAGGAGGAATATCTTTTCATGTGCCTGTTGATCATTTACATGCCTCTTTTGCCTGTTTGTCAATTTTCTGATAGAGAAAGCTATTCCTCATTTTTTTACATATATTTACTTACTCATTCAACCCTGGTTTACCAGGGTTTTTTTATATTATAGTTATAGTTCTAAAATTGATAAATTATACTCCTCTGATAAGCACATTTACCAATTACAGTGTTTATGTTCAAATCTTGTCTTTTTCCTAATATTTAAACAAAGCACTATTTGCCAGAGTTATTTCAGTTAACTTTTTTCTTCCCTACCATTATCAGTAAAGTTATAGCACACATATGTAATAGACTAATTTGTCATCCCATCCTAGGTTTCTCTACATGCTTTCACCCTAAGAATTCTAAGGTATGGCTTCATTATTGGCAGCCCTTCATCCCTTCCACAAACCTGGGAAGCATTAACCTATTTTTTATCTCTATGGTTTTGTGTTTCTAGAATGTAACTTAAAGATGGAATCATGCCCATTGGTCTGGCCTCTTTCACTTAGCAAAATGTATTTAAGATTCATTTGTTATTGTACAAATCAAAAATTCATGCTTATTTTGTAATTTATATCATTAAAACAGATATTAAGGAGCTGAGTTCTGTCATTTCATATTATTCTTTCTTCTTTGTGAGATTTTTTCCTTCACTATTGTATTTTGGTTGTATGCGTGTGTTCTGTGATAATTCGTAACACTATTTTTATTCTAGTGATTACCTTTAGAGCTTAACTGGATATACAATAATGAAGGTTTTTTTTTAAATATATTAGCTCTTGATTCTTATGAGGAATTTCTCATTCTCTTTTCTTAGAAAATTTTTCCTTATCTTTGTGTTTTTAAGAATACTTAGATAATTATTACAGAATTTATTAGTTTTCAGAATCTTCTCAGCCCTGGGGTATAAAAAGATAAGAAAATGTTTTCCTCATAGTCTTTCATCTTCTTTTTCTTACTTTTTTTATGTGTTATGTATTCATTTTGTTTCTTTCCTCTTTAAAGGAAAGGTACAGGTAGGAATGAAGGCAAGTGGGCAGGCAGGCATGCAGGAAGAGAAAGGAGGAGGAAATATTGCATTTACTTTTATTTAGTTGTATATTTTGGTTGTTCTCCCTGGCCTGGGTCATGAAACTAGATCTTCAGGATGTTTGTGGAACTAAGCTCTGGCTAGAGGCAGTTGATCAAACCCCTGCTCTACCAGGGTATGCCTCTTTTAATTCCTTATTGTCAGGTTTTGTACCCTTTTATGTTCAAAATTTTTGTCAATTCATTATACATTCATGGCAGTTTAGTCGACATAAAAAAATTTTTTTAAAGAAAGATGCAGGTAGGAATGAAGTCTAAATAGGCAGGTAGGAATAAAGTCGGGAGAAAAAGAGAGGAGGAAGAAGCATTTTGTTTTTATTTAGTTTTGCATATTGGTTGTTCTCCCTAGCCCAAGATGTGAACCCAAGTCCTTGGGAATTATGTGGCCAGCACTTTGGTCAGAGGCAGTTGACCAAAACCATTACTCTACCAAGGCACATCCAGATGCAAAAATTTTAACTAAAATTTCTTTTCTTAATAAGTATTTCATTTTCTTATGACTTTAAATGACACTTTGAGCACCCTGAGTACTCACAGATATTTGTTTCTATTCATTGGTTACCCTGTGTTCCCTTTCTAGCTTTGTTTTTCTACCTCCATTTTCTGCCACATGGTTTGTCTGCTATTAACTCCTTGTCTTGTTAAGATGTCTTATTGGGAAAGGATATGGATAGATATTTGATTTAAAGTGAGTGGTGGAGTAACGATTTTAGTCAGCTACATTCAGCCAGCATGGTCCACTGGTTCACATCCTAGGTCCAGGTAAGCAACCAAGATGAACAGTTAAATAAAAATAAAATAATGTGCTTCTTCCTCCTCTGTCTTCCTGCTCACCTGCCTCAGCTTATTTTCATTCCTAACTGCATCTTTCCTTTAAAAAAAAAAAAACCTAAAAGTAAAGTGAGTGCTATTATCTCCAAATATATTTTAAACTAATTTTTGTTCTATTTTTATTATTCTCCCTTAGAAACATCCTTATGTTAGATCTGTATTTTAAAACAATGTTATATTCACTGAAAAATTGAGAGGAAGGACCAGAGATTTCAGATATATCTTCTTGCTTCACCACCCATTCCTCACCAAAGTAGCGTATTTGTTACAAGTTACATTGAGACACCATAATCACCTGAAGTCCATAGTTTACATTAGTGTCCACTATTTATGTTATTCAGTCTATCTGTTTGAGCAAATATATAATGACGTTATAGCATCATTCAGAGTATTTTCACTGCCCTAATAATTCTTTGTGTTTCTATCATTTTCTTGCTATTTTATTTTATTGCATTCATTAATTGACAATTCCTTTTGCTTACTGTACTAAATCCTTTTTCAGGAAATAGAAAAAAAATGTATGTAGAACATGTTAAAATTGGAAAAGATAGGGAAATGGTCTAAGAGTTCATTGCACAATTCTAACGTTTTTTAATTTTGAAAATATAAAGTTGAGGAATAATAGATAAGAAAACACTCATTTTTAAAGTATGATAATAATGTTCACAAATTAATATACTTAAACATTTTATAATTTTCATGAGTAATGCTTTTCAGGAATCTTGTTTATTTTGATGTTAAATAATTTTCCTCTTGATAATTTGTAAAATAATAGGCAAGGAGGCAGGCAGGCAGGGAGACAGGGGGAAAAAGCCCTATTTATTTGGCTGAGCTGTTCATCTTGGTGGTTGCCCTCAACACCGGATCTTCAACTTGGGACCTTGGAGTGTATGTGGATTGTGCCTAGAGTGTAGTAGACCACTAGGCCACCACGGCGTGCTACACCTGATATTTTAAGAATTTATTTTTCTTTGACATTCTGTTTTTTATAGCATCTGTTTTTCCTGTAAATATACGTCCATATAAGTATACTTTGTCCTGTTTAGTCCTGGAAATGCTTTTCCAAACTTCAGATATAGAAAATGGAGGAATTTAAGGTTTTTTAAAAAAATTCCTTCTCTTTGTTCTTCCATTTCAAATCCATGGCATCTGAATTTGAAAAATATTTCAATGTGGCATGCCCTGGAAGCCTAGCAGTTTAGTCCACTAAGCATAGTGCACATACTTCCCAAGGTCTCTAATCAAGACCCAGGCTTGGGGGTGACAACCAAGATAAACAGCTAAATAAAATAAATGAAGTGCTTCTTTCCCCTCTCAGCCTGTCTGCCTACTTGCTTTCATTCATGCCTGAACCTTCCTTTAAAAAATGTTTTCAATATAAGGAAGAAAATAAGCACTTTTTAATGTTTTAGAAGAGATTTTTATAAAGTAGGTAAAAAAACACATTTGAGGAAATAAAAACTATGCATTCATTGCAATGTTGATTTTATCAATATGTTTCTACAAAAGTACTTATATGCCAACTTTGAATGGGTTCAACATGTGCTGTGTGTTATGTAATTAATGATAGTGTGGAACTATGGTAATCCACAAAATATTGCCAGGGATTTACCAAAAGCCACAAATTTAATTATACAGAAGAAAATTGAAGCTGAAAATGCTTTATTTTGTCTTTTCACATTCTCTCTTTATATCTAGATGGTACTATAGATATTCCATTGCAGTATATGATATCCCAGAATACATTGAGAAAATTAGAAGAAAGCCTCACTTAAGCATAATACCTGATTATTTCCATAATGCCAGTAAATAAGAGAAAAAAGCCTTTTTTCTCTTGTCTATTTTCTCTTGATCTTAGCCCAGATCTCTTAATTGAAATAGTCCAAATATCAAGATGTCAATCCCACTCACCTCTGCTTAGTAGCAATTTTTCTTTGTTTGTTTAGTTTTTATCCTTGGGCAAGTCAATTAGTTGATCTTTGTCTTCATTTTCTCCTGTTAGGATTGAAGAAAATGATCCCAAAAGGTTTTTCTACCTTGAAATTTCTGGTGACTTTTCTCTTAGTACCTACAGATTGCTTCTTGGGATGCTGTGCACTCTCTATCTGCTGTTGGGTCTGATTTGCCCACATAGAAATGTGATAATTTTAATTTTGTCTTTTTATTTTTGAGAAAATTGTGAACTTCTCTTTGGGGTATAATTTCTTTTTTCAAAAATGTGGTACATTGAGTCACCTGAAGTCATGATCCTGTGGAATTCCAATAGAAGATTTTCATCATATATAAGCATCTTTCTATTAAATATTAATGTTGTATCAGCAAAAATGGACCCAAGAAAAAATATTTTTATTGCATAAGCTATTATGAAAGTTTTGATAGTTTTAATTTCAGATAAATATCCAGTATTTTTTCAGAATTTCAGTGGTAGATGGAGCATACTGAACAAGTGACTAAATATCTTTGCTTAATGCATCCCATTTCCTTGAATTAGTTTATTACATATGTTCTCAAATATACAAAGAAACAAAAATAGTATAATGAATTCTGATCTACCCATTGAGAGTCAGGAATTACTAAAATTTGCCATCTTGTCTTTACCTTTTAAAACATTTTTCCACAGATAGATTTGCTTTCTATTTGACCTCTTGCTTTTTAGCCTACATTTTGTATTTTAAAGAAAGTAGCAGTAATTTTCAGGGTTTTTTTTTTTTTTTTTTTTCTGAAGACCTTGCTTCTAAGGCAACTGCAACCATTTTTTAAAATTGGGTGTAATTGACATGTTTCATTATTTTAGTTGGAGATATATTTAGCATGACTCAATATTTATATATATTGCAAAAGAACCATTATAGTAAATCTAGATAACTTCTATCACCATATGTAGTTATGGAAGTTTCTTTCTTGTAAGAATTTTTGTATGTGATAGAAAATTTTAATATCTACTGTCAGCCACTTTCAAATATGAAATACCCTATTATTGACTATAGTTGCCATGTTGTGCATTATGCTTCCTTTATTTTATAACTGGAAGATTATACCTTTTCATCTTCTTTCATTTGTTCATTCTACACACGCTGCCTTTGACAACCACCGATATGTTCTCTCCTCTATGAGCTTGATTTTTTTTCAATTTTTTAAAGATGCGTCATATATGACATCATACAGTATTTGTCTTTCTCTGTCTGACTTACTTCACGAGGCAAAATGCCCTCAAGTTCCATTCATTCATCACAGTGGTAAGACTTCATTCTCTCTTGTGACTGAATAATATTCCATTGTATATATGAGTATCTGTATATGTGGGTATACACATACATATATGTATGTACATAGATATATATACACATTTATACAGAGAGATAGATATACACACCCACATATATACATTTTCTTTATCTATTTCTTTATCTTGACTATTGCAAAAAATGTTGTAATACACATGGGACCCCATTTCAAGTTAGTGTTTTCATTTTCTTCAGATGAATAACCGTAGGTGAATTGCTGAAT
This sequence comes from Solenodon paradoxus, assembly GCA_004363575.1. NCBI lineage: Eukaryota > Metazoa > Chordata > Mammalia > Eulipotyphla > Solenodontidae > Solenodon > Solenodon paradoxus. The sequence goes on from RJWH01000991.1 coordinate 386,802, forward strand.
CATAGGGCAGTTTTGTTTTTTTCTTTTTTGATGGGACTCCATGCTGTTTTCCATAGTGTCTGCCCAAATTTACATTCTTACCATCAGTGTACAAAGGTGCCTTTTCTCCTCATTCTCAAAAACATTTATTATGTCTTATCTTTTTGATAATAGCCATTCTTGTAGGTCTGAGGTGATATCATGTTTTTTATTTGTCTTTCCCTAGTGATTAGTGATTTTAAGCATCTTTTCATGTGCCCGTTGGCCATCTGTACATCTTTGGAAAAAATGTCTGTTCAGACATCTTCTGCCCATTTTTTAAAATTGTTTGGCTTTTGTTTTTGTTTTCATATGAGTTTTTTATATATTTAGGATAGTCACACTTTCGCAGATATATGATTCAAAAATATTTTCTCTTATTGGTTGCCTCTTCATTTAATAGCTGACTTCCTTTGCTATGCAAAAGCTTTTTTTAATGTGATGTAATGCCACTTACTTATTTTTTGCTATGGTTGCCTTTGCTTTAGAAGTATCATCGACAAGAACAATGTCAGGGATCTTACTATCTATGTTTTCTTCTATGAGTTTTTTGGTTTAGGTTTTATGTTCATCTATTATGGCTAATTTTTGTTCATGGTTTAACATAATGGTTCAATTTGTTTCTTTTGCATGTGGTTGTCCAGTTTTCCCAACACCGTTTATGAAAGAGACTGTCCTTTGTCCATTGTATATTCTTGCCTCCTTTGTACATAATTGACCATATATGCATAGATTTATTTCTGGGTTCTCTGTTCTGTTAAGGCCCTGTATTTTTATGTTCCAAGGCTTCATCTGGTACTCCTGTTCACTGTTGTCCTGAAATTCCCTTCATCTCTAATCTGTTTTGAATCTTCACTTTCTAGAGTCCAATAAGTTATTTGGTTCATTGTATTTTGAAGGCATATTTCTCCTTTATTAACTTTTTGAGCAAGAAGACAATGGAGATAAATATTTGCACCTAAATATTTCAAATTATCATTGTCATTTACTCAGTCTAGATTAATAATTTGAATGCATATGAAATTCAAGGAAGATTAATTTATTTAGAATTTTCAAATGATTATTGTATTTTAACCTCAAATGTTGTTTTTGAATATGAGTTCATTTTCCCCCTTAGCTTTTGTGTGAGATTTGAATTTAAATTTTCACTAAGAGCATTTATTTTCAATTTTATTAAAAGAATATTGTGTCATAGCATTATATAGATTTAGGATATACATAAATTTATATACAACAAAAATTTATATATAAATTTACCATCATCAGTCCAGTTCTTCCTTTACTATACAATTTATAATATATCTTTATCTGTTTTCTGAAATTTCCCGATAAATTTTAAAGGTGTAAGTCTCTATTAATTTGTTGTATTTACTTATTGATTCCTGTAAATCTAGACAATCAGAATTCCTGGTGATTTTTCATGTAATTTTAGAAAAATATACTTCCTATCATTTTTTTTTTTTTTTTTTAAGGAAAGGTATAAGCAGGAACGAAGGTGAGCAAAGGCAAGCAGGAAGGAAGAGAGAGGAGGAATTAGCACTTCATTTAGATGTTCATCCTGATTATTTCCTGAGCCCTGAATCTTAAACTGGGAACCTTGGAATGTATGTGGACTGCACCCAGGGTGTATTAGACTTCTGGATCACCAGGCCACACCCTGTTATTTTTCCTTTTTGGAACTTTTAAGTACTAAATGAAATAAGAGGGAACGTCAAATACCGTATGATTTCTCTTAAACAAACAAACAAACAGGCTTTTAGATAATGAGCCTAGATTGGTGATAGCCAGGGGTGAGAGTGGAGGTGAGACAAGAGGATATTGGCAGAGAAATAAATGAAAAGGGTAAGATAGAAGAAGGGGACACATTCTGGTGACTCAGATATTAAGTCTGAGTCTACCACATCATCCTTATAAAGCCCAAGTTTCCAGGTTTGTGACCTGGGGCTGGGGGAAACAGCCAAAATGAACGATTAAATCGATTTTTTTTTAATGTTTCTTCCTTCTCCCTCTTCCTTCCTTTCTGCTTGCCTTCTTGTCTTCATTCCCGCCTGCTTCCTTCGTTTAAAAAAAAAAAACAAAAAAAAACGAACTGTTAGAAATTTGACTTTAACTTCCTACACTGACTTGCAACTTGATCCCTGCCTCATTTTCTCTGTTTAATTGGAATTCCTTTTTTTTTATAGCTTAACTTTTTATTAGTCTCTTCTTGAATATTTGGTAATCCTGGTGTCCATTTATATTTTCAAGTGATACTCCAAACACCTGATTAGACAACATACAAAATGAGACCTTTCTGGCTTTTTCAGCAGAGGCCACTTGTATGTCTTATTCAGGATTGTTTAGTTTTTCAGAGAAGCTTGGCACCTCCAGCTTTAAGCTTAAGTCCAAATGCTAGTCAGTAAACAGATCTGAAGGGTTGACTATCTCTTCTAATTTTCAACCCAACTGGATACCTGGTACTGCCATTTTCTGAACTTTCCATGGTTCATTGGATAAGTACACTCTTTTTTCCCCCCAAAGGAAAGGTGCAGGCAGGAATGAAGGTGAGTGGGTTGGCAGGCAGGAAGAGAGAGGAGGAAGAAGTACTTTATTTTATTTTAATATAGTTGTGTCCCCCTGGACCTGGGACTTGAAACCGGTCCTTGGGATGTATGTGGACTATTTCCGGTGGCCATATCTACTAAGCCACCAGGACACAACTGGCTTTTTCTCTTGTTGGAATGTCCTTCCGTAGGTATTTGTTCTTCAGCTTTCTTCATTCTACTAATTTAATTACCATGTATTTTCTGCCTTCAGATATTATAATTCAGTTATAAATATCTTATAGTTTTATTACATAGGAATTTTGTTTTAGTTTCTTACAGAAGTAATTTTTGAGAAGATAATGTACAAAAATATCTATGCTCTGGAATCAGAAATGCAGTATTAAAATCAACTCAGACCTTTCTCTCATCTCATTAAAATCTATCAATAGTTAGAAAATGCTATAATAAATGAAGTTTTCTGTAGTCTCTGTACAATAATCTATTTAATTAAATGTATAGGAATCAACAGCATTTTATGGTCTGTGGTATATAATATTTATTTGATCGTAACAAAAGTAAGCAAGTATGAAGGCAGGAGTGAAACCCACCAGTGGAAGGCAGGCAGAAAGAGAGAGGAGGAAGAAGCATTTTTAATTTATTTTATTTAATTGTTTATCTTTACTGTTCAAACTGGCCCCAGGACTTGGCTAATTATAAAAATATTCGGTTTATTATTTTATTGAGTTTTTTAAAATGTGCAGCTCTGTTATTATCTTGCTTTGAATGTTGGTATTGAAAAATCTATTACCAGCCTAATTATTTTGCCTTCATAAATTATTTGGTTGTTGTTTATTATTCCTTGGTGACCCTGTAATTTATTCCGTTTTCTGAGATGAGTTTATCTTTGTTTTACTTTTTCTTTCTTGAGTTCAATCATCTGTCTTCCTATTGTTTTTCAACTTGGTTCTTAGTTTTTGTGATTTTCATATTTCTGGTATTTTTTCACATTTCAGATACTCGTTTGAGTATACTTAATTTTATTTATGGTATTGTCTTGTTTTATTTTGCTTCATGATTAGCTTTATCCAGTATAATTTTCCTGAATTAATGTGTGTTTTCATTTCTGCTTTTGCTCACTATTACTCTTCCTCTTTGGGGGCTTAGTTAAGGTATGGAGCTTTAAATGATTCCTAGTATAAAAGTGCCACTTTTCCATCAGTGTATCAAAGTACAGATTCTTTGGAGTAGACGAGAATAAAGATGTTTTTTATTTATTTTTATCTCAAGGGATTAGAAATTGTGATTTCTACAGTTTTGTGCTTTCAAAACTTTGTATTTACCTAATCATTTTTTAAAGTTGTCTTAGGACATGTGGAGCAGGGCAGGGTGAGTACAGGCAAGTGAGCAGGTAGACAGTAGACTAGAATTGCAGTGCTTCTGAAATCATTACTTATATGACCTTGGGCTCAAGCAACTTTTGGCTTTACTGTCCTTGCTTGTGACTCACTAGATCATATATTTTTACTGTAAAACCATGTTTTTATGAGAAATGACATGGAAATCCAGTAAGCCAAAGAATAGCAGAATGACCATATTCAGATTAATGCCATAGCTGCAAAGAAACTAATTCTAATTTTTGATCCAGATATTATTTGAACTGCAATACACCTTCCAAATGCGCTCCCCCATGCCTCCCCACTAGGACCAAGTTTTATATTTTGTAATGGGTCCCCTTTTGTCATTATCATGGAGATTTTTATTTTCTATATGATGAATAAAAGTCATAAAGATAATTAATGGATAGTTCATTATTCTAGATTAGTGGTTTTCATATTTGAAATATATCAAAATGTCCTGGAGAGCTTGAGAAAACATTGATTTGTCCTAGCTACAGTGTCTGATTGAATGGGCCTGGGGTGGGACCAAGAATTTGTATTTTTAGCATGATCTAGGTGATACTGAAGCTACTGATTTAGAAATTACACTTTAAGAACTACTGACCTACTTTAGTATTAAAAATGCATTTTAATAATTTTCTTATTTTAAAAATGATATCGACTTCTATACCTCAATAGCTAAAAGACAGTCAATGTCTAAAAATATGTGATATCTAAAAGATACTATTAATTAGCATATGAAACTTCTGCTATCATGAGGATTTCGTGATCTAGTATCAAGGACTGACTATACCTTTTTTACTTCTTGTGCTACTGTTGTAAGCAAATAGATAGTAATCCAGTAGAAATCAGGGTTGGTTTCAACAGTAAAGAAATTATTCTAGTCTAAAAGCAATTCTCTTGTTTGATGTGCTGGCATCACCAAGAAGAAAATGTCAGGGTCAATATATGTGTACTTACTGACAGTTTAGGTTTTTCCTGTATCCGTGAAAATGGTTTAAAATTTGACTTTTCTGAAAAACCAAAACATTGACCACTTAAAATGATAAAACAATAGCTTTTAGTTTAGTCATGTTCCATTTATAAAATGATACTTTCATTAAAAGAAACAATGCAAACTTCAGAGCCAAAACAATGACTCAGAAAAATAGTTGTGTTTTTGGCATTCTTGAACTCTGATTTTGTTTTCTTTTTAAAGGAAGGGTGCAGGCAGGAATGTAAGAGAAGCACTTTATTTAGTTGTTCATTCTGGTTATTGCTGCTGGCCCTGGGTCATGAACTTGGTCCCTTGGGATATATGTGGATTTCTCCAAACCTCTATTCCATGAGGGCGCACCATGAACTCTGATTTAAAAAAACTATGTCCAGTAGTATTGTTGAGAAGTAACTTTTGAATTCCATTAAGTAACTGCTAGGCTTACTGAAAGATAAAATATGACCACAAGAATACCATCTAAGTGTAGATCATTTTTTCACTGTTGATTCTTAAAGATCATTTGTGTTCTCTGTTGTCCTAAAGAGTGTAGCCCATGTGGTTCATAAATATTTTCATCCTTACAGAACTTTACATTTTAAAATTTTGCACTCAGATAATATGAATCAAGCATTTTATTTAGGTGTATTTGTGACTCACTAAGATTTGTCAGTTTCTGGATAAAAGCAGCTCCCTTAGGATATTCATTCAATTTTTTTAAAATACACTTTTGACATAAATGTTTGTTATTTATTATTTCAAAATATTGTGTTATGTTTGATGTGTTTATTATTTTTCCATAAATCCATTATGGAAACAAGCCCAATATCCATAACAGATTGTCAGATACTCATTGTAATATATCCATCCAATGGAATATTACTTAGCCATAAAAAGAAATAACTATACTACATACTACAATGTGAAGGAACTTCATAAACATTTTGATTAGTGAAAGAAGCTAGACATAAAAGATCATCTAATGTATGATTCCAAAGTAGCTTTGAATTGTTCAATTTAAAATGGTTTATTTTATCTTAGGTGAATTTCACCTAAGATTTTTTCTAAAAAGTCATTTTAACACCTAACTGAACTCTAGACTTTTCAAGACAGAAGAGCTTCTCAAGGTTGTTCACTCAATCTTATGTAGATTTTTTTTTTTTACAAATGAAGAAACTGAAGTACATCAAGATTAAATATGCTGCTCAATGTTTCAAAGTAGTTTGTTTAAAACCTAGACCAGAATTTGAAGTTTTTTAACTACTACATGCTGATTTTTTTTATCTGTTGCTGTTTAGTGGGACACACCACACCTTGTGTTACTTTTACATACAAGTAAAGACAGTCATTGTGCCACTTACAAAGAAAAGTGAGAATAGTAGTTATTTATTGCGGTAATTTGCCTAAAACAAGGACAGAACTTGAATTAGAATAGGTTTATTCCCTGCAATATCTTGGCAATCAAAGGAAGTGCTTGTATTTGAACAGAGAAAATTTGCCAAACCTTGCTGAATAAACATCATCAGCAAAGGAAAGGTTATCAGAAGATACAGGACTTGTACTTAGACTTATTAAAGTCTAGTCAGAGTAAGAGTTTTATGTCAGAGTAAGAGTTTTATGAAGGTGAATCATCTGAGATAACATAGAAAAGACAGATTATTGTCAGAATTAGTTGATTTTTAGTGTCATATGAGGAACTTGCAATTTATTGTTTCAGAAATCAGCCATTTAAGGTTTTAGAGCAAAGGAGTTTTGCCAAACAGAAAAGTTATAGTAGTGTGTACAAAGAAATGATAGTTGTACTAATGGGAAATTGACCTTAATAGTGTATTAATGGAAAATATGGCATTGTTATGAGAGTCACTTTAAAGTTAATATTGATAGGACATTAGACATTGGATTTGAGGACAAAGATAATTCTTAGATTCAAACTTCATTGAGCAGAAAAATAGAAATTATTATTTATACATATTTGTGAGGTAAAATGTAATTTATATGGAAGTTTAAGTTAATGGGGAGGGATTATAGCACTACATAGGATAGGAAGCAAAGTTAAATTGGTTACCAGATAGCAGCATTATAAAAGTTGTTAGGGTTTTGGCAGTTTTTCATTGGCTGTATTTTACTTTTAGGGCACTTGGTAGCATCACCTAATCAGGGTCCATCTCTAAACTGCTCACCTCTGTTCTCCAGAATGCCACTCTGATACTCAGGTTTATTTCTGCTATCACTTGCTGACTAAATTACTTCCATTTTCTAAATACTCCGAATGGAGTAGAGCTTTAGTGCTCTCAAAAACGCTTATCAAGGTGTTTTCTTCAGCTAGAGCCACTGTTGCCAAGCTGAGCACTGAGACCCACCCCAGGGTACCACAGCAAACTCAAAAGAGTGCTATTGGATATTTTATCTCAGAGTAATACAGAGTTTCAACATTAAATTGCAATACATCATTTTGAGATGATGTCCCATCTTTGGGAATTATTGCTGTGATTTAAAAGAAAAAAAGCAGCAAGTATCTCCTATATCAGTGCAGGAAAAAAAAAACAACAACAACAAAAAACTAAGGTTGCATTGTCCAAATGGAAGTTAAGGTTTGAAGACTTGTTCACTGCCCATAAATGCCATATCCCATTAGTAAGTATCATGGTTATTTTTGAGTGACTTATTAATAATTGTTATATATATATATGTTTTCCAACTGGTAGTAAGTTAATATATAAGTATTTATTAAAGTGTTTGAACCTGTTAAAAAAATAAAACTGTTAGATATTTCTTGGAGCACCATAAAAATTACCTATATACTAGGATGTTGTGAACTGGGTAAGTTTCAGATCCTGTGAACTGGAGAGTTGTACATCTTTAAAATGAATTCCTTTAGCATGTGAAAATGCAGCTACCCTTTGTTCATTTTTCTTTTCAGAATGCCACTTCAGTTACATGGGAATTTATGTACAGTTTCAATAGAAATTTAATCTGTACACTGTGCTTTTTGCTATAACAAACATAACAATTAAAAGTGCTCTTGCTTTTAGTGCAACACTCAAGTTAGGGAGGTTAAGAAAAATATAAGTTGCTTATATTACTAAGTTAAAATGAATATCCTTGGTTATCTCTTTCATTGCATTGCGTATTATGGTGGTTTGTTGAGGAATGAGTTCATGTTGAGGAACCACACTAAGTGTGTAGGATGTAATTTATAGACATTAAATGGGCCTTGATGGAGAGGTAAATTTCAACAGGTAGAGATAGTGGATATTTCAGATAGAAGAAACAAAGTGAAAACTAAGAAGATTTATTCTGGGAGACACAAATCTTTCTGTATGATTGAAGAAAGGACCTAAGTTCTGTAAGTAATAGAGGTTACAGCTGGTTTACTATGTAAGTTGGAGTACTGTTGTAGAGAGCTTGGAATACTGGGGTGTGAGGCATTTGAATTTAATTTACTAGGAAAAGAAGAGTGATTAGGGTGATTAATCTGTCAGCAGGATATAGGATGATTAAATCAAGGAGAAAGAGGAGGCAGGGAGAGCTTTTGGAAAGGGAGTGATGGATTTTGTTTTGTATTTTTTATATTTCATAGGAAAATACCAAACTGTATATCACAGTTAGAGTTTTGTAAGTAAATTACTACATAGAATGCTTCATTCTTGGAAAAAACAAAACAAAATTTTCTAGTGTTCTTGATATCCCTGCAGAAATAATATTAACAAAATATAAATATATAAAGTGTTTATACTCCATGTCAGACATTGTATTAAGCACTCATTAATTTTCACAATGTCTTTTAATAAGTATTCTCATTTTTTAGATGAGAATAGTGAAACCTAGGGAAGTAAAGCAACCCAAAAATAACATCGTTTTTAAGTAATCAGACTGGCAATACTTGCTTAAAAATTTAAGTATACTGGTGTGTTTAAAATGGAACAGAAATTATCAGACCCTGTCAAGTTTTTAACATTTGACTTAGACATGAATCTATTCTTATTATTTTATTTTCCATATAATTCCTGGTCCCTAATCCCATTCCTTTACCCACTATGGGTTCTCTAATGGGTTTAATATCTGTCTGCATCCTTGAAAGGACTATGTTATGTTACAGGTGCATGTGTGTTTAGATTACACACAATATATAAAGTATGAATTATAGCGCTTGTTCAATCTGATGTATGTACTTCTATTTTATTGCTTTTAATCTCTATGTAATAGTGTGCATTTACCACATTTCGGTTATCTTTTCCCTTAGAAATGAACTTCCAGAATGCCCCACATGCCTTTTTTACTTTAAGCAAAGCTGTGATAAGTATTCTCCTGGGTCCTTCTAAAACTCATCTTTTCCCCACTATTTTCCTATTACATGCTTTATTGTGGGGGATTATTTGGGATGGAAGAAAAGCTGACTTCTACACTCATGGAAGTTAAGATTGCAGGCATTTTAATCCTTTAGAGGATTAACGTATATGTGGAATGAGTGATTTCACTGATGTTTCCAAAAGCCACCAGATAGGCAGAAACAACTAGGAGAATTATTCTTTTCTACAGCATTCACGAGTACATTTATTCTGACTTCTTGACTCATTCTATTGCTCTCCTTGGTATGAAGTGGTACATATGACAACATTGTAATTATAAATGATTTATACATGATCTTAATGGTTGTTAAAGTCATTATTTTCCTTTGGAGCAAATAGAAACTATGCTTTCACATAATTTATAGTTGATCCTCCTACAAATACATTTTACACTAATTCACAAAACATATAGGACCCATTGTAGAGGAAGAAAACATTCTATATGATTGCTCTATTGTTATTTTTGGTTTCTAATTTATTTGTTCCCTCAAGCCCATTCCCTGACTAGTGTTACTATGGCACCTTCGTTATGTCATGGAAAACAGATTAATTATGTTCTTTAGAACAGACAATGGTGCTGCATCTTGAGACCCAGCATCTGGTACTCTCAGCCCTCCCTCCCCAGAACTAGTGTAGGTTTGGTGGGGCTCTTTGGTTATCCACATATTTTTATGTTACCACACATTCTTCTTTATTTTCTCTTTTGCTTTTTTAATAATGATTTATCTTACTAATGTCACTAATCAAAGTTTGTTCCTGTTTCAGCTATTTACTCAAAGAAGTAATGTAGACTTATTACCATCTATTTATCTGCTCTTGTTCTTCTTTATTGAATTAAGCTTTTTACTGTTTATAAATCCCTCTTGTTTGTGGAGGGATTTACTATAAGTGAACAAAACATTTTTAAGTAACTTTTATTTGAAGAATTATCGAACCACATCACCAAAATTTGAAAAAAAAAAAATTAGCTAGAATTTTTCTACTCATATTTGATCTTTTTTACTTCTGGTGTATTTTTCCTAATTTCTTCCTACTTATTTAATGTATTTTAACCACATTTTGACACACAGTTTGCCTTATGCTTCACTTAGCATTCATTTGGCATAAACATTTTCCACTTTGCCACTTAGTTTTCATAATTATCATTTTTAATACCTTCAAAGTATATCTAGAACAGCACTCACTGTTCAGTGGAAATATGAAACATACCACATATACAATTAAAATTTTTCTAGTAACCACATTAAAAATTAAAAAGAAACAGGTAAAATTAATATTAGTATTATATTTTAATTTTCTTTTTTATACTTTTTTTTTTAAATTGGTGTCTGTTTTACATTTATAGCAGTCATTTCAGTCACTTCATTTCAGTGGTCAAAATTAGTGGTCAGTGATCAAAATAAAATAGGATTCGAGGAGAATTTTTTCTGTAACAAATCTTTAGATAACCCCATCTTTCTAAGCTTGACAGTCATTCCAATTCTGGAAGTTGATATTTATTATGTTTTATTGAAGACTGTCTATGTTATAAAAAATAAAGTAAACAACTCGTTAATCTAACTGGAATTTTCGTGATCTCTATTTTTGAGAACAGAAACTAAAATGCAAGTTCTTCACCTTCAGTCAAATTAATTGTTTACCCAATTTATAGATGAGCCTTGAAGGGTGACTGACCTCCTGCTCCTGCCACTGCTGGTAAAATTCTATGCATATGTGTATTCAGGTCAGCTCAAATAGGTTAAAATCCACTGGCTGAATGTTTTAAAATATTATGATCTATTTCTGCCCTATAGTATTCTGATCAGGGTATATTTCTAAACAAAAGGCTTTTTAAAAATATATATCACTGTGTATTCACAATTGATATTTATAAGGTATACTCACTCTTCCTAGCATGATTTCCTTTTGAATCAATATTCTTATAAACCCCTAAAATTCACATAGATATGCATGTGTACATATGCATAGATAATAGTTAGTGGAAATTAATATTTTTCATCCCTCCTACCCTTCCTTTTTGTTTTGTTTTCTATTTTAATGGATAAAATTGTCTCACTTATTTCAGTTATGATTAATATCATTCAAGCTCTAAGTGTTAGAATCTGCTTTTGGTTGCTCAAATGCAACCATGGAGCAAAGACTAATGGTATTAATTATTGTGTAGATTGACATCCTTAATTAGAAAATCACAAGATTTTGTGGTTTTATATAAAGCATTTTTCTAAATTGTAGCCATATAAACTATTAGCCAGTTTTTATTGCAAGCTTGACACCTAAAGAAAAAATTTAATTTTGGCATGCCCTCATGGAGCCAGCGGTTAGGTCAATTGCCTCCAAAGGAGCAAGCCTTATATACCTGGATTCAAGTTCCGGGCCCAAGGGGAAACAACTAGTGTGAACAATGAAATAAAAATAAAATATAAAGTTGCTTCTTCCACCTCTCTCTTCCTGCCTGCCTGCCTACTCACCTTTATTCCTGCCTGCACGTTTCCTTTAAACGAAAAAAATATATGTATTTTTGTAATGGTACTTATTTTTAGTGACACTATAGTCTGGAACATGTGGCCTTACCAAATGGTACAAATCTAGGAAGAAAAATAATGGTTGGCATTAATTTTAAGTCTTAACATTCTAACAGAGCACAAATCCTAAACTGTTTAAATGCTAAATATTTATTTAAAGGAAAGCAAGAGACTATTCAAAAATGGAATTAATTTAAACTGTGAATTTGCCTCATTTGGAAGCTGATCATTTTTGTATATTCTTTGCAAAACTAACATAATGGAAGTTATACTATCCACATCACAATACTCGTTCTGCATTTTAAAGTAAAACATATACAACATACACACATTTGGAATGAGGCCAGATTTAGGCTCCAGGGGCATACTATTTTGTACCTTAAATTACAATCAGATGTATTTTAGCACAGATCAAATTTTCAGTCTGAAGTTGGTGAGAAGCCTAATTATTTGACCAGGTTACTATTTATGTAGACCATTCTATGGCTGTCTGTGGTTAATCCACAGCTGGCAGAAAGCTAGCTCTGGGAGGTTTTTATTTCATGCTGAAACAGTTTGGGGAGGGGGTAGTTTTAAATTCTCCTCATTAAATGAACGACTAAAAAGCAAGTACATACATATTTCTATGGCGACAAGATGCTATTTAAACTGTTCATTTTAATCCTCCAAGTGACATAAATAGCAAAGGAAGCAGCTTGGATGCTCATAGTTCGCAGTTATATGGTATTTCATTAAAAAAGTAAGAAGAAACATTTTTAAAATAATGTTACTTAAAACTTGTTATTGTTTAGAAATATTGAATATTGGTAAAGAATTAATGATTAGTTTACATGCTATAAGTGATTTCTCTCTTAGTTTTAATTAATATTTCAGTAGCTTTGGGGGTACATTTTAAAACTTTCCTTTTTCATTTTCAAGGTTCTTTCTTTCACTTATAAGCTAGCTCTTCTATTCGGATTCTAATTGCTCTCAATTCCACTCATTCTTTGCTCTAATTATCTTCCCTCTCTTGCTTCTTCATTCTTCTTTTTTTCCTTTAGAGCATTTTCTCTGAAGAGCAAAAATGCACAAACTTTCCCAGTTCTCACAGTCAATACTTTCCTTCCCATTCCCCCAATAAAAAATACCTCTCTGCCCTTTCTTCCCTATTATCTACCCAAACTAGGGGCTTTACCTTTAGAGTCATTTAACCCAAGCTCCACCACATGTAAGTTGTATGATCTAGGGTCATTTCTTAACTTTCCTATCTTAACTTCTTTATTCATAAAATGAGAATAACAACAGCATCTACCTCTTAGGTTGAATGCAATGAAAAACGGTAACTGAGTTAATATAATATCTTTAGTATAGTGTCTGAAGCACAAGAATTACTCAGTACATTTCAGATGGTTCTGTTTTTTGTTTTGTTTTGTTTTGTTTTCCTTCTGTCAACCCAGCATCTTGAACCTGGGTTCTTGGGCATTACGTGGCCTGCATCTTAGTCGCTGAGCCACAGGCACGTGCCCTGTTATTTTTATTCACTGATGAAGCTCCCAGAATAATTTCTAATCCTTACCCCTACTTTCTTACCATTGTCTTTAATAGCTGTTTTTACCTTCATACCATAAGTAATTTTTCCTAATCTTCAAATCCTCTGAGGTTTTGCTCAGTCTTTCTTTATCTACACATCTATAGCATTGGTTACCTTTAAGTATCTTCTTAACATTTCTCTTGTTGGATTTTTCTCTAACTTCTACTAATTTGCCATCCTCTTGTACTTTCCTTTCCTTTTGTCCTTTCCTTTGTCCCGTTTTCCTCCTCCTCCTCTCCATTCTGTCCTCTGTCATTCCCCCTCCACCCCCCACACTTCCTCACCCCCAGTTTTTTGTTTTCCCCCTATAGTGTGCTCCTTGGTACTTACAACTCCTGTTTTACCATCACTTTCCATGGCCAATTTCTACTGAATCCAATTTGCTGATATTTATTTGGAGGTTCCTTAACACCTCAAGTATAAGATAACTACAACTAAACTTCTCTTCACATTTAAGCCAGGCCATATTCTGGATTTTTCTATTTCTTTTCATGGTAGAAAATCTTAGACATCTTTTGCCTCTTGTCTCCTTTGCTTCCTGTATCTTAAGAATTTATCAAGTCCAGTATATAATACTTCCTCAGTTATATGATATCCTTTTACAGAACCAAATATCAGCTATTATTGATTGTTGCTGAATTGTTGCTCTCTGGATTAATGTTATTTTAAGTTTTCTTACAAGCTTGTTCTTTTAAAGAAAACCTCTTTAACTCCCCACTCCAATTTACTACTAACCAGCCACTCACAACCCTTTGTGTGCTTAACTGAACTGACCTTCCACTTCTATCTTTTATTGTCATTCCTTCACTCACTTGTGTACCATCCAAACCAATTTCTTAACTGTGCATCTATGTCTTTGGCTTATACCTTCTTTCATCTGGACAGCATAAATATATTTTAAGACTTTAATGCTAAAGATATAGATAAATAACATTTTTAAATATAAATTTCCTGACATGAAATTTTAATTAAAATATTTTTATACTGAATGACTGAATTATTTTCTCATTTGAAACTTCTCATCTAGAATCTTCCAAAAGTTTCTTTTAGATTAGCTTCATAAGGTAGCAATATATCAGAGTAGGCTAATGTTTTTAAACTAATTTTATTTTTTAATAAATACTATGTCATGTATAGGAATCCAAGGTGTATATAAGAAGCTAGAAGAATACAGCCTGCATTTATTACTATTTCTCTAATTTAAATGCAATCATTGTCTTGAATGAGACCTTTCAAATATTATTTCATAACTATTTTATATAGATTTCTGTATTTTGTAGAGGTTTCTTCCATTCTCTATGAAGATGGCATTTCTAATTCCCCCTCCTTTTTGTCTCTATCCAGGGATTTTTTCTTACAGTTTCCCCAGAGTCAGTGTTAAAAGTGGCTCACCATGCTTCTGAAACCAGCAGAATTTTCACTCTGAATCTGTCTGCACCATTTATTAGCCAGTTCTACAAGGAATCATTGATGAAAGTGATGCCTTATGTTGACATACTTTTTGGAAATGAGACTGTAAGTTCCTCTTTTATAAAGTACTTGGGTTTTTTCGGTTTCTTTTTTGCCTATATGTTTAGAAATATATACGTTTTAAAATTTCAGTATTTGTTCAAATTATATTTTAAAATTACACAGCAAAATTACCTCAATTTGGATTACACTTAATATTTTCAGTATTTCCTTCAGTATATACTGACTTCTTACATAGTAAAAAAAAATAGTTTTTTAAAGCGCTGGGTAATTGAGGTTAATAATTTATGTACATTAAATTTTCTCTTTACATTTCTATGAGCTTTTGCAAATGTATACCTTATATGTAACCTTGACCATAATCAAGATAAAAAATATTTTCATCACCCCCCCCTTACCCTGAGCCCTTGAATAAATTAATGTGTTTTCTGACGAGTAAAGCAATGTTTTCTCTGAAATTTTCATGGATTTAAGTAAAGGGCATGTAAAATAAAAATCTTATGTTAAGTATCTCTTCAAAATCTTAGTCAGTTTAATAAATTATGAGTAAATGTTGGTATATAAATAACATTTCTGCGTTAATGGTATCATTTTGCTAACATTTGTATGTTGCATTTGAAGGTGATAAAATGGGATTTTCTTTGAACTTTTCACAGCTTTTTCTTTTTACCAAGAATATATTTTCCTTCATTCTAAGTTAGTGGAATTTTTTTCCATTTTTTAAAATATTTATCACTTATGCTTATCTTTTAGGCTTCAGAAATCCATAAAATAGAGGGGAAAGAGTCTTTCAGTGTGTCTTTATGTGGCTTGAGCTATATCAATTGATTTTCGTGAATCTGAGGGTCTTTTATATATAAAATGAAAGTGTTAATCAACCCAGAAGTATATTCTGATTCCAATTCTGTTGTTTTAATATAGCTTGATTATACTCACTGATTTTTCAGTCTATTAATTTAATCTAGTGTAAGTGTGCTCTCTGCCTAGAAAGACATAAAATTTCACCTGAAAATAATATATGAGATCACCTGGGTGAAACTTAGAAGACTGATTTTTAAAAATAATATGGTGCATTTTAAAGGGACTAACCAGTTAAAGGAAATACAGTTTTCTTGACAATTCATAAGCTCACATAGTGGCAAAAATATATAAAAGCCTTGACCTAGGAGTCTACTGGAAGTCTCACTTGCCTGAAATCTGTGTTTCAGACTTTCCTTACTGCCAGTTTTGTTTTCTAAAGGGTAAAGGAAGTAACTAGAAAAGTTCTACTCTAACCCTTGAAGTAACATGAAGAAATTGGTCGTCATTATAGTAGATAGTCTGACAATTCTCGGGAGAAGTTGATACTTGATCTCTGAGTTATTTATCATGAGGAAAAATCAGACTGGTAACATGATTAATATATGCCCTAGAGTCTAAGAAAATAATCTTTAAAACATTTAAAAAACATAAATGTGATCCCAAAGAATGAGACAGTAAATGGAATGGAAGTAAAGACAGTTTGAGATAATTGAATGCCACCAAAAATTTAATTCTAGCTTTATAATCTCAAATGACCTTAATTAAAAGAAAATAGAGAGGAGCCTTAAAAGGATTGCAGAACAATTATAAAATATTAGTAAGAGCTCACACTTGTAAAATACATGTAAAAAAGAAAGAATTTACAGAACCAAACAGCAATGCTAGAAGTTGGACTGAGACCTAGGAAAACAGAAAAGCATAGAGGCCCAAGAATGATTAAGTTTGCCGAAAATGCTGGTTTTATCAAAATGGTCTTCACTTTAAAAAAAGAAAATGAACTCCAAAGCATAGGCAGCAACAGAAATGATCATTTGGACTTCATCAAAAGTTAAACTTTTTGAGATTCAAGAAAGTAAAATGGCCAGCCACAGAATGGGAAAAAATACACAAAAATGAGTTCTCTGAGAAGATTTTAATACCCAGAATATATATTTCAAAGGCAATTCAACTATATCTCAGTAACAAGAAAACAAGCAATTTTTTAAAATGTTTTCCAAGAAAGACTTAAAAATGGCCAACAAGCACAAGAAAAGATGTTCATCATTGCTTACCAATTATCTAGACCAGTAAATTTAAAATTTGATTAGAATTGATTGTAGAGTATTTGTCCCAAACAGAAAAGGAAGTGAAAATCCTATGAGCTGCTGTGTGGCACAAGTCATGCAGTATAACTCTTTACATTTTTGATGCAATTACATTTCATTTTGAATTCATTTAAGCAGCTATATAGTACCTTTTATGACAGACAAAAAAACAATGCATGTGTAAGGTATTTGAGAAGATGTTATTATTTGAATTATATAATGGTAAATATTGGATATAGAGCAGTTAGATATATTTGATACAATTATTGATCCAGTCTTAAAAAGTCAGTGGTAGATTTTCAGTGATACGTATGCCTCAATGTTTGCCCTGAGCTTTGCTCAAGCAAAATACCATTGATTCAGAAAAAGCTGTATTTGCAGGTAATGCAAATAATGCAACACAAACAAATATCAAGTAAGTTGATTGTCAAAATTAGACTTTAGAAAATTTAAGTAGGCTGGAAATAATCAATTGAGTGATGAAGTTTAGTAAGTATAAATAAAAATGATACATCTGATTAGAAAAAGCAGTCATGATATATGTGCTTTTTATCTTATATCTTTGCTTCTCCTTGAATGCTCTAATAATAATAAACTATCTTTAGTTATCCAGCAAAGAAAAGTGTCATTTTATATCTAAAATGTAAGAAAGTGGGGGCATGCCCTTGTGGCTCAAGTGACTAAGATGCTAGTCTGCAGACCATGGTGTAAAGCACAGGACCTGGGTTCATACCTGGGGCAAGGGAGTAGGTAACCAAAATAATGAACAATTAAATAAAAATGCTTCTTCCTCCTCTCACTCCTTTCTTTCCTTCAAATAAATAATTAATAAAATGTAATGAAGTATAACATTTATTTCTCAGGGGATACTTACAGGATTATTTTATGTATCTTTCACTCCCCTCCTACCAAACAATCAAATCTTAAGCTTAGTATAAATTTTATAATGTCTACACTTATATAAAACCAGACAGACTTGGCCATTATGTTCTACTTGATGCCACCTGCCATTTTACAAAGGATCATACTGTAGTAATGATGCTTTTAGGCTTTTTTGAAAGCCTCAGTATTACACACACACACACACACACACACACACACACACACACACTCACTCCTTTGCCCACCAAGAATTCTCTTCACAAGCCGTGGAGGACACTGATCTCTGTGAGACAAGAAATAAATAAGGTGAGTTCTCTGGTTACACCTCACTACTTTTTAGGGAGAATTTCATAAACATAGCATAGAAGGGAACCCATATGGAGTTTGGTATTATCTTAGAATTGAGGACATGGTGACTGAAGTTTAGGACATCTAAGATGGAGTTTGCAAGTTGGAGGTACAAGAGAGGAAAGAATTACATAAAAAGAGATCACAGAAATTTTTTTTTTGCACTTTATTTATTTAGTTGTTCATTCTGGTTGTTGCTGCCAGCCATGGGACGTGAACTCAGGTCCTTGGGATGTATGTGGACTGCACTGAACTGCACTCCATTCCTCCAGGGCATGCCAGAAAGAGAACAGAAGAAGTTTGCAGACAGAGTACTCAGAACTCTAATGGGACAAGTTAGTCTAGTCCAGAAGCTCCTGTGGTACCTCCTAACAATAGTATGCCAATATGTTTTAAAATCTGCTTGTAATGTGCAAATTCCTTGAAATATATAAAGTACCAAAGCACACTCAAAAAAATAGAAATAGGACTATTCTGGTTATATATTAAAGAACTACAATTTTTAGTTAAAACTCTTCCCTCAAAGAAAATTCAAGGGCCAGATTGTATCTGTGTTTAATTTTGCCACATATTTAAGGAAGAAATAATGCCAGTTCTATACAAACTATCCCAGAATATGGAAGAGAGAAGGGAACTAACAAACGCTAAAATTTCCAAAGAAAGAAATTACTGTATCCCTCATAAATATAGATGCAAAAATTCTTCAGATAATTTTAACAAATCAAACCCCATCCCTTATATTACAGGATAATTCATCATAACCAGGAACAAATATTTGGTGTAACATTAAAAAAAACAATCAGTATAATTCACCTCAGTGAAATTAAAAGAGAAAACAACATGTTCATCTTAATAGACAGAAAAATTTTTGAAGGAAATCCAGCATGCAATCCTGATAAATGACTTCAGAATGAAAGGAAGCTTCTTCAGCTGAATAAAGGTTATCCACACAAAAAAATATATAGAACACTTGAGACTTAATGATGAATAACTAAAATACTTTTATCTAAGATCAGAACAAAGCAAGGATGTACTTTCTCCACTTCTTTTCAATATTGTACCCAGTGCTACTAAGACATTTAAAACATCCAAATTAGAAAGCACAATCTTTGTAGAAAATCCTATGAAATCTACAAAAGTTTTTCGAATT
Organism: Solenodon paradoxus; assembly: GCA_004363575.1. Classification (NCBI taxonomy): domain Eukaryota; kingdom Metazoa; phylum Chordata; class Mammalia; order Eulipotyphla; family Solenodontidae; genus Solenodon; species Solenodon paradoxus. The sequence continues at coordinate 406,111 of RJWH01000991.1, forward strand.
AGTTTATTTAACAAAGTTGCAGGATATAAGAATTAATTTTACACTACACTAGCAGCAAATGCTAAGAAATTGAAAGTATAAAGTTCCTGATACCAAAAAATGTGACATACTTTGTGATAAGTGTGACAGAAATGTGCAAAATCTGTTTACTAAATATTATAAATTGTTATTGAGAAAAATTAAGAACTAACATGAAGAGAATCCACGTTTATGGATTTTAAAGCTGTATTATTAAGCTGTCCATTCTCAATTTGGTCTATAGATTAAACATAATTTAATAAGAATCCCAGCAGATTTTTTTTTTTGGTAGAAGTCAACAAGTTTATTCTAAATTTCATATGGAAAAGCTCTGGACTAGAATAGCTAAACCAACTTTCACACACAAAAAAGTTAGAGGATCTATATTGAATGATTTTATAATTCGTTATAAAGCCATAGTAATCATATGACATTGCCCTAAAGATATACAAATGGATACATGGAACAGAAGAGATAGTAGACTCACAATTGATCTTCAGCAAAGTTTCAAAGGACATTATATGGAGAATAATCATTTTTCACAAATCCACTGTAACAACTGAATTTCCATAATCAATAAAAGCAAACTTCAGTCCATACAACTTTACAACTATTCAGGTGTCCATAAAAATTTTATCATACCAAATATGGGTAAGACACTGAATCATGATAAGTGTCTTAAACTCGTGAGAATGTAAACGATGTAACTACTTTGAACAATGTTTTTCCAGTGTCTTAACAAAGTAAATACATACCTATCATATGAGCTAACTACTTCATTCCTAGGTATTACCCAAGAGAACTGTCCTTAAACATATACAAATGCTCAGAACAGTTTTGTTTATAATATCCAAAGTCTGGAAACATCATGTCCATCAGCTGATGATGGGATAAGCAAATTTATATCCTTATTCTAGAATACTACACAACTATAAAAGAAATGAACTATGTACCAAAATGGATGAATCTCAGAAAATTTATAAGTGAAAGATGAAAGGCCAGATTAAAGTACATTCTGTATGATTCCTTTTAAATTAGTTCTTGAAAATTCAAACTAATCTGTAGTGACAGAAAACAGATCTATGGTTTGGAGGAGGGAGATGTGCTTTGAGAGAGCTATCACAAATGGTCCTGAGGAAACTTTGAGAAGCAATGGATATGTGTCCTAGCTCAGTTGTAGTTTTAGGACTTTTGTGTGTGTATATTGAAACTTGTCTACTTATATACTTTAAATTTTAAAATTTGTATACTTTAAATTATATATCAATTACTTTTCATGAAATTATTCCAAAAGATGCATACTGGCATGCCTTAGTGACTCAGGCATTAAGCTGATGACAGGGGTGTAGACCACGTAAAGCCCAAGGACCTAGGGTCAGGGTCAAAAACCAAAAACGTACAAATAAACAAAAATGTTTCTTCCTATTTCTGCCCACCTGCCTGCCAGCCTACCTGACTTCATTTCTGCCTGCCTTCCTTCCTCCTAAAAAAAAAAAAAAAAAGCACACTGTGTGTCCACTTATGTATGTTTAAAAATAGGAACAAAAGCTAAAGCTACTCAAATAGAAAAGACCGAAGAACCAATGTAAAATGAAGATACCAGGTTTTGTTTTGTTTTGATTTACCAAATATCAAATTTCTGTTATTTCTATGAAAGATCATCTTATATTTCAGTGGTGATGATCAAGCCAGAGAAGGTATGCTTTAGTAACCCTGAATTTTAATCTGGACAGACTTAAAAATCATATTATCCTGTTACTGAATTATGCTTTAAAGTTATCTGCCAAAATCATAATTTGATCTACATAGCAATTCTGTGGCTAGTTTTCTGGAATTTGTAGTTTCAAGTTGACTCACAGAAAGTACTGTTTTTGTTAGGTGGTGTATGTTGTGTTACTAGGAATGTTCATCTTATTTCTCTCTTAATTTCACTTTATTAACTAGCTTAGATAATATGACCACCTCATTCCTTTGATAAAAGCTATAGTACCTTCTCTCCCTGCCCAAAACTCTTTCTTTACCAAGTTACTTTCTTTCTCAACCTTTTTTAGGCAAATTATATTCATAGTATAATTATTTAATTTTATATAATCTGATAAGATGTGAGCAAAAATAAAATTAGAATTAATTAATGGATTAAACTTGGTTGCAATACTCAATAAGGAAACTGCTTTAAAAATTTTCTCTTGAATTAGATGTTGGCGTGAAAAGTAGGAAGGAAAAGCTGTAAATATCTACATAGTGCTGCATAGACGTCTTCAAGTTTTCACCCTGCTTTAAAGAAAATTAACTTAGTATTTACATAAACTGAGTTATGGATCTGGTTCTGTAAGGAAAAGTCTAGATTAGCAACAGACATACTAAAAGTCTTGACCCTGCATTAAATATTTGTACTTGATGTATATTTGTATATATTGTGATATGTAAGTCTAGTTAGCATCCATCACCGTATATATTTAGAACATTTTTGTTTCCTAAGGACTTTAAAAAAAAATTTTATGCAGAGGAAGGAATTTTTAACATCTGTGATAGTTGACACATTGTACATTATCACATCACCATGAGTTATTTATTTTATAAAGAACTTTGTACCTTTTGAGCCCATTCCCTCATTTTGCCGACCCTCATTCCTTGCCTCTGGCAACCACCAATCTGCTCTGTTTCTGTGAGCTTGGTTTTCAGTTTTTTGTTGTTTTAGATTCTGTATATCTAAAGGATCATATTTGTCTTTGTACTCGTCTCTCTCTGCCTGACTTATTTCACTTGGTGTAATCACCTCAAGTTCCATCCATATTGTTACAGATGGCGACATTTCATTTTCTTTCATGGCTGAATAATATTTCTGTGTGTGTGTGTGTGTGTGTGTGTGTTTGTGTGTGTGTGTATAAAGTTAAAGTTTCATTTTCTTTGGATATATACAAGAAGTGGAATTGTTAGATCATATTATATTTCTCTTTTAGTTTTTTGAGGAAACTCCATACTGTTTTTCATGGTGATGGCACACATTGTATCTCTCACCAACAGTGCACAAATTTCCCTTTTCTCCACATACTCAGCAACATTTATCTCTTATCTTTTTGACAGTAGCCATTCTAACAGGTGTGAGGTGATGTGATGTAATCCAATTTGTTTAGTTTTGCTTTTGTTGCCTTTGCTTTGGGACTCAGATCCAAAAAAAATGATTGCCAACACCTTTATCAAGGATCTTACTGTAATATTTTTTTCTGAGTTCATGATTTTAGATCTTATTTTCAAGTCTTTCATCCACTTTAAATTGTGTATGTTTAAGATAGTAATGGTCCTGTTTTTATTCTTTTTCACATGACTGTCCAGTTTTTCCAGTACCATTCATTGAAAAGACTCCTTTTCCCATTGTATTTCCTGGCTCCTTTGTTGTAAATTAATTGAATATATATGTATGTGTCTTTATTTCTGGCCTCTCTATTCTATGTGTCTGTTTTTCTGCCAATTCCATAGTATTTTTATTACTGTAACTTTGTGATATAGTTTTAAATTAGGGAGGATTATGTCTCAAGCTTTTTCCTTTCTCAATATTTCTTTAGCTATTTTGAGATTTTGTGGTTCCATACAAGTTTTAGAAATATTATAAATCTGTGAAAACTGACATTGAAATTTTGCTAGGGACCGCATTGAATCTGTAGATTGCTTTGGTTAGAATGGACATTTTAATAATAATAATACATGGGTGCACATTTGTGTATTTGATTTCTTCATGTACAGATATTTTTTACCTCCTTGGTTAAAGTTATTCCTAGGTATTTTATTCATTTTGATGCAATTATAAATGTAGTTGTTTTCTTAATTTTTCTTTGTGCATGCTTGTTTTAGTATATAGAAAACAGATTTTTTATATCAATTTTCTGCTCTGCAAGTTTACTGAATTCACTTGCAGCACTTTCTGGTGGAGTCTTTCAGGTTTTTATATATCATGTCATCTACAAATAGTGAACAGTTTCACTTTTTCCTTTTCAATTTTGATTCCTTTCACATCTATATCTGTCCTGATTGCTATGACTAGTACTTGTAATACTATGTTTAATATAAGTGACTAGAGTAGGCATTCTTATCTTGTACCTGACCCTAGAACAAAAGTTTTCAGCTTCTCATCTTTGAATTGATGTTAGCTCTGAAATTGTCTTAAGTATTTTTCATACAGCTTAAAAATGTTTTCTTAAAAACTGAGGATTCATTTTTTTCAATACATTTTAATATTCAGTGATACTAAGTAATTTCATAGGTTAGCAAAGTTGTTCTAAAGTGTAAAATACAATTCCTAATATAAGTTTAGATAGTTCTATTTTTCACTTTTTGTATTACAATACTAATGTAATGTTTTAAGCTAGACTTTCCCTGTTTCTCTCCCTATTTCTTATCTGCTTACCTTGCAAGTGTCCACAGGAATACCATTGTTGCAGTAATGTAATTTTTAAAATAGAATAATTAAATGATTTTTGCTTCTTTATTTTTTGTTTATTGTTATAAAATTCATAACATAAATATACCACTTTTAAGTATGGCATTAAGGACACTGTCAGTATTGTGCAACCATCACCTCTTTCCATTTCCAGAACTTGTTGTCATCTCCAACAGAAATGTGTACCTATTAAACAATAACATCCCTCCCTGTGTTCCTGGTAACTAATATTTATACTCTATATTTGTAGATTTGCCTGTTTTTTTAAAAAATCTCATTTAAGTAGGATCATAAATAGTTGTCTGATTCTGACTTATTTCTCTTAACAGTGTTTTCAAGGTTCATCCATATTGTAGTATATGTCAGAGTTCACCTTTGTTTATCTGCTTATCTTCTGATAGACCTGGGTTTGATATTCCCTCTTGGCTTTTTTGAATAATCCTGCTGTCAACAATGTTAGACAGGTGAATCTCTTCTTTCAGGACTTTGAGTATATACCTACAAGTAGAATTGCTAGATTGTATAGTTCTGTTTAACTTTCTGAGGAACTGCCAAAATGTATTCCCCAGTAGTTCCACAGTAATTTTCCACAGCAGCAGCCCATTTTGCATTCCCACCAGCAATGCACAGGGTTCCAATTTCTCCACACCCTTGCAAACACTTATTATTTTCCTTCTTTTTTTTTTTCTTTTTTTTTTTTTCTTTTTTTTTTTTTAGCCATAGCCATCCTAATGGATATGAAGTAGCATCTCATTGTATTTTTGATTTGCATGGTTTACTTTTTTTTTTCTTTTAAGGAAAAGTGCAGGTAGGAGTGGAGGAGAGTAGATTAAGTAGGCAGGCAGGAAGAAAGAGGAGGAAGAAACATTTTTTATTTTATTTAGTTCATTTTGGTTATTACCCCAGCCTTGGGTTTTGAACCTGGATTCTTGGGATGTATGTGTACTGCACCTGGTGGTCTTATCTACTAGACCACAAGTGTGCAACTGCATGTTTTAGTTTTAACTGAGATTCAGAAGTGCATAACAAATTTCTATGTTGCCTCAATCAAAAATTCTTGATAACTTATTACATCGCATTTTGTACTTTTAAATTGAGCATCCAAATTTATTGATTCTTGTTAAGGTAGCTTGAAAACTACTCCGGTATATACGTTCTTTAAATGTCACATTGTATTTATAATTTGTTTCTGACATCTTCAAAGTTTAAAACATTTCCCTTCAGCAACAACCATTTGTTAGCTAAACTCACATTTAATAAGCTTAATAAAGGACATTCTACATTCAGGTAATTATATCCACTGATGCCTGTTAATGCAAACTGCTTTGTAGTCATTGTCTTGCAATATATGACTAAAGAACTTGATTATTCTTCTTGTTTTTCATTTTTATTAAATTAAGAAGTTTTTTTGAATAGTGTCATCTTGCAAATGGTTCTTAAGAGCAATACCTTTCAAGGCTACATAATCACTGGATAATTAACCTGCCAGGATTAAGTACACTCAACTTTGCCTCAGGATGCTTAACTCTCAAATAAGGTCAATTATCTCATGATAATAACTGTTTTGTCAAGAGTTACCACTTAATTCCATAGTGAAGCATCACATCACCCAACAGTGCACTCTTATATAGTTTAAATAATAAAATAGAAATTGAAAATTGGGAAGAAGAATTTGGTTTAATTATTTCATGCAGATTGGAATGATGCATTTTAGAGAAAACTCCTCATAGATCTACTATTTTGAATCTCATAGGTGATTTCTGTTTACAAAGATATGTTACTCTGATTCATCAATCCTTCTGCTGGCAATAGCCCCACATTTTACATTTTCTTAAACAAAATTCCCTTTTGAAACTTTTTACCCTACAGAGGATTCAATATATTAGATTGAGTACAGCCAAGGAAAATTGACATTTGTCTCTTTTCTTCAGTGGTGATTTAGAACAGAGAATGAATTAAAAAACAGTGATCCAAACACTGCAATTTGTTATGGTGGTGGTTTTTGTTGTTGAGTGGCTCTTTGATCATATTAGAGCAGTAACGTACGGCCAAAAACAGAAATGCTGCTTGACACAACAGGGCATTTTGAAAGAAATATGAAATTGTTTTTAGGTATTAGAATTCATGTTTTCTAAACCTGAATAATGACTGTTATCTCCCTTTTTCTTCTTCTTGCACATATTTTGCTGTAAGAGTAGGAGAGATTTTATTGATGTTTATTGTTCACACTGTTAAATCTATCTACATCTTTCTAATAGTTGTTGAAGGTGGGAAAGATGTTGTCAGAGAAGATACATGGTCCTTTAAAAATGAAACCTATGGTGCTTTCTTATCGATTAATATTTTCTGTTGATGATCATGAAATTTCAATTAAGATAGAACTATAGCATCATAAGATTGCTGCTTAGCTCCTAATTTGACCTTCTCCTAGGGTCTTTCTTACATATTTTACTTGCGTGAAAAAAAATGAGATTTACTGTAACACAAGGGAGGCTTCTAATGTCAGTGGTATGTTGTAAAGATATGTTACAGTAGGAATCAGAGAGAGCCGAAGGCTATCTAAGTCTATAAGCCTTCCATCTCTCTTCTTTCTTTTCTACTTCCTCTCTCCCTCTCTCCTTTTCTCATCTTCTCTTCTAATCCTTACCAATATACCCTTCCTTTCTTATTCATGTCATCTCCTCCCCTTTCCAATTACCTTGCCTCTCTTAAAGATGAAAGGTTTTTTAAGTCATTCCCAAATTATCATCCATCATAGGTTAAAAAAAAAAAATCCTGTAATTTGAAATGGTTTGAACTGCTATAAAGATAATCATATATTATTCAGTAATGCCTTTCCATGTTACACTGTATTTCAAATAATCTTTTTATTCATTTGACTGTTTTCATTACCATACTATGAATTTGTGATTATTTGGTGTTATTTATCAGTATGTCATCATGTAAAAATAATGAGTTAATACTTAAATTCTTAATGCATTCTTAAAATTCTTATTATCAAAAATGTAATGAATGACTTATCTTTGTAAATAAAAACTGTAAATTTGTGTGACAGTAGAAAGAGCACTGGACTGTATTTAGAAAATCTGGTTTCTGACTCATCTTGAAATTTTTCTGTGCCTTCTTTAACATTAGGAAGATACTTAAATAGGTTCTGCAGATTAATTATACTTTATCAGTGCTTATTTTCTAGATTTGATGATTCTACAGTGGTTGTTTAAAATGTTTACATTTAAAAAATGTATAAATGTCCTTTTTCTAATACAGATTCGATCCAGGACCCCAAATTATATTTAGTTATGTTTTTCTTAGATTCTAACCAGAATATTTTTTTTGTCTTTTATGACCATGATACTTTTAAGTACTAACCAGCTCTGTTGAAGAATGTCCTTTAATGTAGTTTACCTGCTTTAAACTTAGTATTTTTCCCTTTGTAAATTAGCTAGTAAGTAACTTGTGGAAAAATGTAAATGATTATGTAAATACAAGAGACTATTTTGTTCTTTCACTCACTAATTTTACCACCCATTGATAAGTTTTACCTCCAAATTACTATGGTATTTACCAAATGGTAGCTTTTCTGTTTTCATCATTTATTAGTTACAATTCTGTGTTTAAAAAAAGCTACCTCTTTTCTCCATTAATTAATTGATTTACTTATTGTTTACATGACTATAATTTATTAATATTTTCTTCTGTGTATTCTGATCCTTGGTAATTGTTAGTTTCTTTTCCAATTTTCCTGATTTTGACCTTTGTTCTTTTGATGTACCCTAATGATTAATTTTTGAGTGCTTTTTTACTTTCTGGCATCAGAAGTTGTTCTAAATTCATCTTGTCTTTCCCCTGTCTGGATTCATCCATTTCTCCAGAGGATCCTAGTTCCTTAGAGACCAGTTTGTTAGAAATTGATATTTAGAAATCAAGAGTTGGAAACGAGATTATCTTTACTTTTGGACCCTCTAAACAGGGAGATCTAAGAAATGTGCGTGCACACACACACACATACACACACCCCTATGTCAGTGTTTATGTCTGTCTATATTTGTATCAAGAGCTAGCAGGCATAATGATAACTGGCATTGCAATTCAACACCACAGGGTTAAAGCTAACATTCCTTCTTTCCTTATTCATATTTCCCTTCTTTAACAGTAAGAAACCTGGCTTTCATTATCTATAATTTAATGAATTTTATTTGCTCAAACCTAAAATACATATAAAATTGTTTCAGAATTGCAAACCACCCTTGGGAGGGAGAGGGTGATATATTTTACATGTAGGAGGGATATTATTTGGGGCTAGAGGACAGATTGTGATAGACAGTATATAAACTGCCTCCCACAGATTCCTTCCTCCTGGGATTCATGATCTTCTTTAGTCCCCTCTCCCTGACTGTGGAACGGGTCTAGTAACATTAACAAATCGAATGTGGCAAAAGTGATATGTCATTTACATAATTAGGGTGCAAAAGTGCTGTGACTCGTCTTGTTTTCCTTCTGTTGCTCTCTCTCTTAGACCCCTCATGCTGGGAAAACTAAGATGCCATATTTTAAGTAGTCTCCTAAATAGAGATTTGTATAGTAAGGAAATTATGTCCCCAATCAGTTGCTATCAAGGGCCTTAAGGTAACCTAACAGTCATACAAATGCTCCCTCAATCAAAAATGAGATGACTGCAATCTGTCCTGCACCTTGATTACAGCCTTATGAGAGACCTTATTAAGAAGTATCTCAGTACATCATATCTGTCTTCCCCATATATTGAAACTATGATATCTTAAGTCTCTGTTGTTTTAACTCATTAAATTTTGTAATAATTTGTCATGCAATAATATATAACTAATACTTTCTGTGAAAAACAAATTTGCAAACTAGGGTTCAGTACTTCTGTGCTTTTTTGACTTTATCCTTAGAGTACATTGTCAAAAATTTTCTTTTTAATTTTTTGTTACTAAGTAACCCGTGTAACTTAGGCTAGTTCTTTTTTCCCACAATCCTGCAGTTGGTTGTTATTTTTTAACAATTAGGCTCGTTTGTTAACTGTTTTTATTCCCCAACTTTTCTGGAATTTCTTTAATTTTTAAATATAGGAAACTTTGGAATAGCTCTAAACTGAAGAACTATACAAAACATTTACTCAAAAGTGTTATTCCCCCAGTCATCTCTCATCTTCCTGACCTCTTTCTCTCCCTACCCTGTTTCTTCCCATCTACCCTCTGCGCTATAGGTAATCTTTAGCTTATAGTTCGGATTCTTCTATTTCTTTTAGCACACATTAGCAGCAAAATGTGCATTTTCTCATATCCTCTTTGTTATATGAAATGTAGCATACTGTAACTTTTCTTTGCACTTTCATTTATTTTTTCATTCATTCAGCCTAAGTCTGCCTTGAAATTCATTCCATCTAAGTTCATTTTTTAATAGTGTGCTGTACCCCATGCATGAATTTGTCATAACTTATTAAATCACTGTCTTGTGTATGGGCACTTAGGTTGTTTCCAGTATGTTACAGTTAAAAACAACCTTTCAGTGAATAACCACAGCCATGTGTATTTTTATATTGTTAGCTATGTTTCTTCAAAACAAATTCCTAAAAGCGGGGTGGTTGGGTCAGAGGATAAGTTTAGTTTTGTTAAATATTGCCAAATACCTTTCCAAGAACAACGCATGAGAATGCCTTTTTCTAATGGGGTTATTTTAATGTTTAGTTATTAACGGTTCATTCCCAGCCACAAAGCATTTAAATGCATGCTTTTAATGGTATATATATTTTGTGTATTTGTTTATCAACTCTCTATAAGGCAATTGCCATCAAATAGAATTCATTAGAAGGGTAAAATTGTAACCGTATTTCAAAAACTTATTTGCTGCAGGAATTAAACTCAATTAAGATTATAACATAATTCATTTCCTACCAGCCAATTCATTTTAACAAAGTAAAATTAATATCAAAAAAAAGGTTTTGTTTTTGTTTTTAAAGGAAAGGTGCAGGCAGGAATGAAGGCATAGGCAGGCAGAAAGAAAGAGGAAAATGCACTTTATTCGCATTTCTTGTTCCCCTGTCCCTGTGTCTTGAACCTGGGACCTTGGACTGTATGCGGGCCTGATCCCAGAGTGCACTAGACTGCTGGGCTTCCGAGGCGTGCCCCAAGTGTTCACTATTTAAAAATAAAGACATTTTAAAAACTCATATCTCAGTTTTGTTTGTTTGAAAACATTAGATGAATAGGACTGAATCCCCGTTATATACTCTTTAGTTTCATTTTATGGTCCTATGTTTTTATCTTTATCTCCTACTTTTCTCCCACAGACACTTCATTCTCTTGTACTACATAACTGTTTGTGTTTTCCAGAAGACACCATGTTCATTTTTGCTTTCATGTTTTTTCATATGCCGCTTTCTGTCTTCATTTTTACCCCTCCTCAGTTCTTTTTGGTAAACATCTATTTGTCTATTAAAGCTCACTTTATTTAAAATTTAGCCTAACCCATGAACTTATGCTACTGCTTTCAATTAAGCTTAGAGCTTACAGGAGTTTTACTTAACTTCTCTTTTATGTGTTATTGCCTTTCTTTCACACTAAGAATCTTGGATTTTTGAACATAGGGTATGATAGAATTAGAAATCCACATTACTTGCTCCTTTACTTTATACCATAGGACATATACAACAATATCACAATACTTGTCTTAATACTACTGCTATCAAAATGCTGAAAAAATTTTAATTTTATTTGCTTAAGACCTCTATATTTCCTCCATTTTTTAATTTACACTACATTTTTTAAATATATCATTGATGTGTTATTCTCTTAATTAGCTCTTATTTATCTTTGTCTTTTAAGTAACCATATTTTTTTATTTTGCCACCCATTCTTTGCTGATTTTTTTCTTTAGTTGTTTTTGTTTCCTGGAGTTTATTTTACATGGTGGTTTCCTTAAGAAGGCCTCATGGGAACAATATTACTTTAGTTTTCTCATGTTAACCAGTTTATAGCCTTTATGCTTAAAATTTAGTTTTGCTGGATATAAAATCCTTTCCTTATATTTTCTGCTTTAAACATGTTTCATTTTCTTTCTGTCAAAGTCCGATACTAATCTAACTTCCTTTTCTTCTAACATCATTTGTTCTTGGGTTCTTTTTTAGGGGTTTTTATGTTTTTGGCTTTGTTTTAAAAGAGGAAGGGAAAGAGGGAGGGAAGGAAGAAGTATAATTATCTGTTTATTTGTATATTTATTTTGTTTTTTCATCCCAGCATCAAGTCGTGAACCCTGGTCCTTGGACTTGACATGGTCCATATGCCCCTGTCTTTTGGCATTTTTTTGCACAAAGATTTTTTTTTTCTTTGAAGTGATTTTAGTACAGCAAATACTTGTGGTATTCATTCTGGGTTAGAATTATTACTTAGAAACATTACTTTATCACTGCATAGTTTTGAATTTTTTTTTCACCATAGTTTTCTTAATTCATAGTTTTTGGTATCTCTTCAATTTTCTTGCTTTGATTTTCTTTATCCAGGCACTCTTTTAATCCACATACTGGAATTTCTTGGCCTATTTGTTTCTTTTACTCAAAAAATGTTGTTGTGGTATATATATATACACACACAATGGAATACTAGACAACCTTTAGAAAAGGTGAAATCCTGGCATTTGAATCAACATGGATGGAGCTAGAGGGGATAATGTTAAGTGAAATAAGTCAGAAGAAATACCAGATGATCTCATTCATACGTGAAACAAAGAAACAAAACAAATAAATAGATTACACAAAAACTAACACTTGGACATTAGCAATAGAACTGAGGTTATCAGAAGGGAACAGAGCAGGGGTAGAGGAGCAAGTGATGGTGGAGGCCACTGGACAGGGCTGAAGAATTTTTGGTGATTTGGTGGTAGGCAACGTGTGTTGGCATATATTTGAGGAATAGGGAGCCTGCCCATAAGGCTTTATATTATTTTATAAGGCAAAGTTATCTCAAATATTAAATTAATTTAAAAAAACTGAATACACTATAAAGGAACATTAGCAAAAGTAAAGAGACTCATTATTGTGTTATGGGTATAGTCTAAACAAAAACAAGATGGTTTACACTAAGGTAGTAGTGGCAGAAATAGTGAGAAGTGCTTATTTTAATTCTGGATATATTTTAAAGAAAGAACCAAGATGATATGCTAATAAATTAAAATTAAATTGAAAGACAAGGGTCAAGGATAATTAAATCTTCTTGTTAAAATATATTAGTGTAGCACATTGTGGTCTAAGTGTCTGACCATGTAAAGCCTATGGACCCAGGTTCAAGACATGGGGTTGAGGATAAAAAGCAAAAATAGCATACAAGGTAATTATTTATGACTTAACGTTTTTGCATTACTTTAACACCTGTTTGGTGTTACGTTATCATAAGGTGGAGTATCTGGACTTGTTCATCTACACTGCACCTCATTTCAACTATCAATAATAGAATTCCCAATTTTTCTCACTTCCATTCAAACTCTTCTTTAAGAGTTAATGGTATAAATGCATATATATGCTTGTACCTATGACTCTCAATGATGATAAAGTTATTAGTAGCCTGGTAGTTAAAGGACCTCTGATCTCTTAGCAACTTAGTCTGCATTACAATGACAAGTCCATTTAATATGTCTAGCTCTTGATTTTTTCTGAAAAATAGTAATAAGCACCTATGGTTTCTGAAATGTAAAAGGCTCTGTGAAAACAAAGCAGTGATATAATTAGTCCAATTTCCATTTTATTTCTCAATTATAGGATGCAAAGTGGGAAAAGTAAATCTATACAATCTTAAGCACAGACATTAGTATGTAAGAATAAATATACTACATAATTTTGCCAATATACAAATTGTGTGCTTTGATAAATTGATCACTATTAAAACAGGATTATTGGGTGATATGTTTTTCCAAAATAATAAAATTGGAAGTTTATTTTAGTTTATTTCTTTTCATTAAGGAACTGTCTTGGAGAATTAATGTCCTTCAATCTGACCACAATTTATTAAGCACATATTTTATGTCAGGTACTGTGCTTGGCAATAGTTAGCACTGTATTTTGTATTGTGACATATGGAGTTCATGTTCAATACAGGAATCCACCAAATGTCAACAATTTTAAGGCCCCCAATTTTGTGGTTAGCTTGTATTCATTTAACAAGCTAAAGAATTCTGGTTTCTACCAAAAATATTCTGTCAACCCTCTTCTTCTCTGGCCTCAATCCAAGAAAATTAGGGTACTGGACTTCAGCTTACTGTTGTCAAATTTTGCTATTTAAGAAGCAGAAGGCTTACATCTATCATTTTTTTTATATTCAAGAGTTGATTGCCTTCTATTTTAATTCCTTTTCCTTAGAAGGGTATCTTAATATTTATTAAGAAATATTATTGCTTATAGTATTTGTGTTAGGTATTTTCAAAACCAAATAGAATCTGATTTCAAGGTGGCAAACTATTAAGATTTCGAACTCAACTCCTCTCATAACCAAAATACAACTATTTAGCAAATATGACCTTTGAAAAGGAATGGGAACCAGCACCTCAAAAAAAGATAGGACACAAACCTACATAAATGGTAGGAGAAGCCAATCTCTTTCAGTACCACCCTATTCCAAGACACCAGTGCTGAAAGGGATAGAATGTTGATACAGATACTCTCCAGGAACTCAAAGGCTTTTCAGTCAATGGGTGCCACCATACATGGGAACTGGATTTCAGTCACTGAAACAAAGACCTCTGTTTGGGGTAAAATAAAGGATAAACTTGTGAGCAGAGATGCTACTTTTTAGAGGTGTGGAAAAGTCCCAGGAGGAAATGCTCCTTCCCTCTGTCATTGGCACACATGTGTTGATCTGTTAGTACTCAGAGCTGCCCTTCTTTAGACTGCTGGAAACAGGTCTGCAGCACCTGTGGTTGTAGTTGACTGGTTTCTGGCAAGGAACATTCCATCCCTACCAGTCCCTCAGTGAAAATAAATGGAAGGATTCCCTTCCTACCAGCCTGAGGCTATAGTTAAACAGCTTTGCTAGCTGCTTGGTATGTCCTGAAATTCCACTCCCAGTACCTAGAATTTGTTTACTGCTCCCTGGTGGGACTGCCCCTCCTGGAGGACTGGGGTTTTCACAAAGGAGTGTCCTCTGTTAAGTGTACTTTCCTGTTCTCTGTCTTCTGTGGGCTCTTTTGGGACTGTGGCCTGCTTGTAGGCCGGGCCCATACTCAGGTCTCTCTCCTTGTGCCTTGCTGTTCATACCTGTGACTAGAGTAAACTTCTGTATTTTCCAACTCCAACTCCAACCCTGTAGACTGGACTCTCAAACCTCAAGATAGGGCTGGCCCTAGAGCTGACCAGTATTGAGATCACACAGCTAAATAAAGCCCAGCACTCCAGACCACTCTAGGCCTGTATTATGCAACTTGATACCCTAACACTATGCTTTTTACATCAGGGAAACCTAGCCCATAGAAATGAACACCAAATGTCAAACAGATCAAAGAGACCAAGAAATATATGCAAAAGGATGAACCAAAAGAAAACCCAAAGGGAAAATCTGAATGTAACAGCTTTTAGTGAACTACTTGATAAAGACTTTAAAGCTGTAGTTTTAATGATACCCACTTAAATCAGGAAAACAATGGAGGAACAAAAAGAAAAGTACAACAGAGAGAATATGTAGGGCATTTTTAAACTGAATTCATAGAGCAATAGCTGAGCTAAAAAGCAACAGAGGGGTTCAACAGCAGGATGGAAGAAACCACCTCCAATTTTATCAGCAAACTAGAAGTCAGGGCGATTGAATGTACCCAAGCAAACCAGCAAAGAGATAAAAGAAGTAAAAGAAATTACAACAGCAAACCAAAGAAACCCCAAATAGATCTATACAAAGATACATTGTCATTAAAATGTAAAAAATACATGATAAAAAGAAAATCTTATCTTGTAGCTAGAGAAATACAGTTACATATGTAAAATTGCAGCATATTTCACAGGTGAAACCTTACAGGACAGAAAGGATTGGTAGGTTATTTTTAAAGTACTAAAAGAAAAGGAATTTCAACCAAGGGTACTTTACCCTGCTAAATTATCACTTAGAATTAAAAGAATGATAAAGAACTTGACAGACAAACAAAAGTTTAAAAAAAAATTATCACCACAAGACCAGCTCTATAAGAAATACTGAAGGAAGTTCTATAAAATGAAAGGAAATTCCACTTAGAAGCAGCGAGATATCAAAAATATAAAATGTGGGAATGAGAATTGAGAATGTTGTGGTTGGAATGAGCTGAAGATTAACTTGCTTTCAAGTTAAGACATGTTATAAGCACAGAAACTTTTATGTAAACCACAGAATAAACTCAAACCTAAGCCTATAGGAAAAACAAAGGAGAAACTGAAAAGGGAAAACAAACATGATGTATTTTCAAAGCACCTAAGAAGAGAAAGAGAACAAAGGTACTATTTACAATAACACCCAGAAAGTAATTACAAAATAGCAATAAACAGTTATCTATCAATAATCACCCTAGACAAGCCCTGGTGGCGTAGTAGTTACGTTATTCACCTCCAAAGATGTCCGGCCACATACCCCAGAGCTGGAGTCCTGAGTCAGAGGGGAAAAATCAGTGTGAACAACTAAACTAAAGTGTTCCTACAAAAATTGTTTTTTTAAGTCACCCTAAATGTTAATGAACTGAACTTACTAATCAAAAGGCATAGAGTGGCTGAATGGATTTAAAAAACTCAACTTACTGTTGCATACAGAAATCTCATTTACATTTAAAAGGTAAACATAGGCTCAAAATCAGTGGTTCAAAGATAATCCTATAACCAAGTAGTAACATACAAAAAGCAGAGACAGTCATAATTATATAAAATAAAAGTAAACTCAACTAAAGAAAGTAACAAAAAACAGGAGTGGACATTCAGCATATTTTACAAAAACCAAGCGCTGGAACCAACGTAAGTACTCATCAATAGATGAGTAAGTAAAGAAGATACGGTATAGATACAAAATGGAATACTACTCAGCTTTCAAAAAAGATTTGCAGCAACATGGATGTACCTAAAGGTTAAATTATGCTTAGTGAGATCAGCCAGAAAGATAAAGAAACACTATGATAGCACTTATATGTGGTAAAGAGAAACGAAGCAAATAAATGAACTAAATCAAACAAAAAAGTCAATAAAAACCAATCAGTGACTTCAGGAAGAGAAGGGGGATGGGGAGCACGCAAGTTGATTAGGGGGGATCAATTACAGAGTGAAGGAAAAATTGAAAATGGGATGAACTTGATGTATTATTTACAGATGTGAATTTACTCTAATATATACCTTAAACCTTTATAATATTTTGATGCAATGTTCCTTCAATAAAATTTATTTAAACTTAAAACAATTAAAAACCATTACTGTTATTTTAGTGTTAAACTACTATTCCTTTTGAGCTATAATGAATAATTCATGTTAAGAGCCAATGAATGTTTTCTGTAATCGACCTGAATAAAACTAAATATTAAACATAGAGACATTTGTTAATAGAGTGGATATCAGTACTAATGTATTCATATTAAAATAGAATTCTTAATTTTATAAATAAATCCTTATTTATAGCATCAAGCCAAATTGGATTAATAGTTTGTAGAAAATTAATTTCTTACAACATGAGGAAATACATTTTCTTTCAGCATAACATTAATTCAAAAATGACCTCTTCTGTGCCTGCCTGTTCCAGGAAGGAAATTCTGGTTAGGAGGTGAATTCGGTTAACTTATTCATAATCAAGCTTCACATTTGTTATGCTAAAGTCAGAGTTTATATTTCTTATTATGTAGAACACAGAAATACACCAAAAGGAATACTGTAAAATAAATGAGAGCAACTTGAGCTTGTTGCTGAGGACAGCTACGAAATGAGTGGAAAATATGTAACCCTACTGAGTAATGTCACAGATGAATAGCACTTAGTACTATTTTTCAAGTTATAAATAGAAGAAGTAGAAGATTGATGAAATGGAATTATCTTTTAAAATGTAGTTTTAATACATTAATTACTAAGGGCATGGGTAGAGGCAAGCTTTTTCTAGAAATTCTCTTGTCACTATTTCTTTAGTTACTTTCAGATTTATATTAAATGAACTCTAGAGTTTCACTTAGTTTTCTTTTAATCTAAGCAGTCAAAAAAAATATTTCCAAATGTCATTATTTATCAGAGGCCCTTAATCTCTTTGTATAGCAGGTAAAATGAATACAGGGAATATTTCTGGAAAGGTTGCTCTAACCTAAATCAACTAATGTTAGGGCCTTTAAAAATTACCGGTAAAGGGCATTAGAATTCCTGTGGTGGGTGTGGTATGAAATGTACTCTATCTAAGGTACAATTCAATATCCTAAAACGCATATTACAATATAAACCAAAAAAAACCAAAATATTTTTAAATTACCTGTGTTGTCAGACAATAGAATGTCCTAGATAATAGAAGTAGAAGCATAGATAGATAACTCATTTGATACTGACCTTGGGAACCTCTCATTCTTAGAAAGTAATTGCAATTCTGTTCAGTCTTTTATAGTGATTATTTAACAACATGTTAAAAATAATTTCATACCCTGAATGTCTATATAATCTGGAATAATATGAAACACCAAAATAGATAAATAAGAAAGATCAACAAGTCATAGATTATAGATTTCATCAATTCACTGTTAAGTGATTATTTCAGATTCCCAGCTTTAATAATCATGCTCATTGCAGAAAATAAAAAGTATAGAAGCATGCAAAGAAAAAGTTCAAAACGACATTCACCATCCAACATTAGTCTAAATTCATTTCTTTGCAGTTTTTTTTCCATGCATGCTTTTTATTTAAAAAAAAAATTCTAAGTCAGAGAAGAGTTATAAGAAGAGTACAGATAAATTTCTCCCTTGTACTTTGAGCTTTCTCTCTCTACATACGTATGCTTAGCCACATTACATAATCAGATTTTCTAGATCTTCCGAGAATATGCTTTTTAGGTGCCCTTGTGGCTCAGGCAGCTGAGACACTGTTGTATGAACCACATACAGCTCAAGGACCTTTGTTCAGGACCGGGGACAGGATGAAAAACCAAAAATGAACAACTAAATAAATAAGTTGTTTCTTCCTCCCTTCCTTCCTTCCTTAAATAGTTTTTCCTCCTTCCTGTCACTCCCTGCCCATCTCTGGCTTCCTTCCTCTCTTAAAAAAACAAAAACAAAGGTATCCTTTCTAGCTATTTCAGATTTCTGTGCCAGAATCTCATGCAGAATCATGTATAGGCTTTACTTATTATATCTCTTTGATTTTCTTTATCCTGAAACAGCTCCTTGGCCTTTCTTCCTCTTGCATGATTTTGACATTTTTAAAGGTATAAACAACCCTTTTATATATGCAGGGTTTTAACAAATTGAAATTCATTCCACTATCGTAATTTCATCTTTTTTCCACTTAGTATTAAATTTTCAGCATTCTCCAGAGTCATTACTTGTTCTTTCTTACATCATTTTGTATGGTTAGTTAATATCATTTTTTCATTACTCTTGTATTGTTGGACATTTTTACTCTATAATTTATTCAGTATTTCAAATACATTTGGAAAGAACATCTTTACAAATAAACACTGTCGTTTTAATTTCTGAATCTATCACGTATTTGTAAAGTGTTCAAAACATGGACCAACGAAGCAAAAATCCCACAGATAACAGTAATTAAATGTTAATATCTAATTCGGAATATAATGTTTTTTAAAAAAATAAAGGTGCAGGTAAGAATGAAGACAGCAAAGACAGGCAGACAGGGAGAGGTGGAGAAAGCACTTATATTTATTTTATTTAGTTGTTCATCATGGTTTTCATCTTATCCCAGGTTTTGAACCTGGGTGCTTGGGATATGTGGCCTGCGCTCTGGGCGGAGGACTTGACTAAACTGCTACTCCACGAGGACATACCTCTGAATATAATTAGAATGGAAATTTGGAAAGGAGGAAAATGACCAGTTAATGAGGTTACCAAATTTGACAAACAGAAACACAGGATATCCATCTAACTTTGAATTTCAGATGGGACACACAATATTTAAGATGTACTTATGAGATGATAAATATATTTATTGCATATCTGAAATTCAAATTTAATAATGCATCTTGTATTATATCTGACAACTCTCTCAGAGGATTGGCTATTCAGGAAAAGTCAGGGTAGAGGTGATGGAAGGAAATAAAGATGATGTTTTACACAAGAGGAGTGGCTCAAAAACGCCACCAAAGCAGGAATGAGTATTTTGTGCGAAATGTGTTCTGTAAGGATAAAGACTCCGTGTCTCATTCACTCCTGTGTGTCCAACCCTTTAAGCAGTGCATGCACACTGCAGAACACTCAATAAATATTCCCTGAATGAATAAATGAATATACACTATGAATAAAACCAGGCCTTGTGGAACAAAGGTTACCTGTTATAACTAAGTAGATAAAGATCAAATTTCCATTAGTCTAGAAAGCCTGGCAGAAGGATTTGGATTCCCTGCCTTCTTTTATTAATCCTCTACTATTTCATAGTAATGTATTAAGTGACTACTATGTAACAGATGCTGGGAACTCCCATGAATAAAAACAAAAGTGATCCCTACCCTCATGCATTTTATAGTCTAGTGGGAGTGACACATTATTCAATTAAGTCACTCATTAATATATAATTATAAACAGATGAGTATTAGGGAAAAGTTCTTTTTGTTCTGAAATAGAGTATTTATAAAGACTTAAGTTGAGTATGGGGTTGTGGTTTGAGGCGTAGAGCCAATTTCTTTCATGAAATCTTGATTCATTTACTAATTTTTCCTCTTTGTTTATAGAACACCCTTTAAGCCATGATACTTGGTTCTTAAATAGCATTGTTTTTTATCTTTTTTGTGTGTGGGTGATTTAGATTACATAGTAGATTGTATGTTCTTTGAGAAAGGAGAAATTTGGATAAGCAAAAAGGTGTTTAGATTACTTTTATTTCCTGTAATTTCATGTACATAATAGGTATGAATTATTTATATGCTGACTCATTGAAATTATAGTGGAACTTTCTACAGTTGTGGGTAGACTATATACATCTAAGAGACGTTCTGTATTTTTTTAGCGTCTTGAAGAAATTTATGATGTCTAGTTGCTATTTATTTTTAAGAGGAAGCAGGAAGGAAGAAAGAGGAAGTAGCATTTTATTTAGTTGTTCACCCTGGCCCCAGGCCATGAACCCAGGTCCTTGGGCTGTATATGGACTGCTTCCTAGACATGGACTTAACGCCTAGCCACCAGGGCACACTAATTATAAGTCTTAGTTTATAGACCTTGAGTGGTAATTTTAAGTCAAGGCTATTGATAGCTAGTGGTTTGCAGAGAACTTTGATAACGTCACCTATTAACCTTAATAAAAATAGTTTTTGCATTTACCTGACTCAGTATGTATTAAAAATTGAATTGCTTTTTACCATCATCTCCATTGCCTTTCTTCTAGTTCATGATGCCACTATCACTTGCTCCCGCCTTGTAGCAATAATAGAAAGATATGGAAATTTTTAAGCAGTGGTGTTATCACCAGTAGATCTCTGCTATGACATAGCTACATCGTGTTTAGTAAATCAGAACAAGAACATAGTAAACTTGCGTTGACTGGTGTAATAGGTGTCGGCATAGTAACAATCATATGAGAAGTTAAGATAGTATGAGACTATCTTAAAGATAAGCTAATAGATAATGGATAGAGTTCAGAATAGATCCATACAATCACCTATAAAGAATTTATAAAGAAAGATATCACTGGCATATATAGAGAGGAAGTGGTAGTACTGGGGTCTGTTAAATATTGATATGGGAAAAAATTAACCTTGTACTTAGACCATACACAAAAGTCGGTTATATGTGGATTTATCAAAATCTCATTTTATGCCATTTACTTTGTGAATGTATATACCTTAAACTTACATATTGAGACATGATAAATATTTTAGGCTCTTCTTAGTGGGTAGAAATTTTTTTTTTCCTCAACTCTTTTTTTAATTCACAATCAGCTATGAAATATATCACATTTATACTTTTATTTTTACATGGTCTTCTTTTTTTTTAAATGGTTTACTACTCAAAATGGCTCTCCTCTGCCTAAAGCAGTTTAAATAGTAGACTAAAGGAAAAAAGAAGGACTGACTACAAACAAACATGGAGGTACCTTTTGGCAGTAATGAAAATGTTTTTAAGAACTGGATTTTTATGTTTGCTTTTGCAATATGTAAATTAATACCTTAATGAATTTTTTAAGGACACCATTAAGATGATGAAAAAGACAACCAACAGAATAGGAGACAACATTTAAAATTCATGTATCTGACAAAGGATTATATATAGGATATATATCAAGAAACCCAAGAAATTAATAAAACAAAATGCACATTTGAAAATGGGGCAAAAGATTTGACAAAGGGAAATGATCTATTGTACAGTAAGCACATCATAAAGGATTCAACATCAACATCAGGAAAATACAGATTAACACCACAATGAGATACTATTGCCCATCCACTTCAGTGTTTTCAATTTCAAAGGCTACCAGTGTTGGCAAGGACTTAGAACAACTGCAGCCCTCTTTTTTTTCTTTTTTTTGCTGGTGGGACCAGACACTGATACCACAGATTTGGAAAGCTGTTTTGTAGTTGTTAATTTTTTAATAAAGCTTGCATGTACCCTACGATCCTTCAGATCATTTTCTCATCTTGAGTAAGCAAAGTCATAGCCATCAAACTTGTGCAAAAATAGCCACAGCAGAAGCCAGAGAGGTCCATCCACAGGATAAATTTTTAACAAATTCTGTTACAGCCATACAATTATCTACTAGAAAGTAAAAGAGAATGACCATTGATATCCCCAATTGCTGGGATAAATATTATTGTTAAACAAAACAACTAAGTCACCAGGGCCTGCCAACAGTTTCTTTTCTTTCTTTCTTAATTTTTTTTTTTTTTTGCTTCCCCACCCATACCCTTTGTGTCTTGAACCTGTGTCCTTGGGCTTTATATGACCCACATTTTAGCCACTGAGCCACAGGGGTACACCACATATGCTTGCTTTCATTTTTTAAAAGCATTTTATTTATTTGTCCATTTTAGTTGTGTCCCCCGACCCTGCGCCACAAACTCCTGGTCTTTGGGCTGTAATGTGAACTGTGCCCCAGGCGCTGACTTAACTGTTGAGCCACCAGCACCCACCCACATAAATTTGCATGATGACTTCTTGTACTCTCTTTTATTATCTTAACCTTTCTTATGGTAAAATGGATATTTTGATATTGCCTACTATGATGGAGTAATTATACACCTATGTATTAAAAAACTTTTTTCTTTCCTGTCCTTTTTCTTTTATTATGAAATACTTAGAATTATCAAAGTATATACATACATGTCTCCTTATGCAAAATATTATTGTGCTTCTCTTTTAGTTGCATAGGAATTGTGTAATATAATGTGCAGTTGTCTTGAGTTTTATTTTGTATTCAAAAACAGATTTCTAACTCATCTGTGTTGTCAATGTATCTGAAGTTTATTAATTGAAATTGCTACATAATATTGTTTTAAAATATTTGGTCTCTTTTCCTTTGCTCTCTTTCTCATCCCTTGACCCCACCTATAACAGTAATTAAATTGTCAACATCATCATGGCCTCTTCACATGTAAGAAATTATTCTAATAGAATTGAAACTATTATCTGAATATATAGATGCCATTAGAAATTCCTTCTTTTTCTATGAGCATAGTACGCTATATTATCTGAATTTTTATAGTAGAGTTACATATTTCTAATGACAGCTGCAGAGAGAAAGTTTTAACAAACTAGAATGAAATGTTTCTTGGACATGTTCGTGGTATATCTGAAGATCAGCTTGCTCCATATGGTGCCACTGAACCAGTGAGTTTGAAGAAAATATTCCTGTTGCTGAAACAGCACAGTGTACGTACAATTACTCTATTGTACATAGACTTATTGTTCTTCCAATTTAACATCTGTATGAACAGTTGTGTGTATAAAGTATATTTATTGTAAACGAAACCAAAATTTAACATGTAATTTTCCTTAGTGCCTATAAAGTGCTGTTTTCTAAATTAGAAAGTTATTACAATAAAAACTTTCCAAGTGAAAGTTATTAGCAAGTTAAAGCTACTTAGATGTTGTCATTCATGATATAAAATATCCATAATTCCTATTGGTTCTTTTTTCTAGTAGCTCATTTTGATATTAATATTTGTCACAGTATAACAGTGTTTTATTTCCCACAGAAATATGTTTCCTTATAAAAAGAACCACAAATAAGTCATTGGTGTCAGAGCCTGTTCGCTGTCCCTTAAATCAGAATCATGGATCAAAATAGGGGAAGGAATAAGATTTGTCAAAGGAAATTAATAAGATTTATCTTTCTAAGTAGTTTATAAAGAAAGTTTAAGACTAATATATCATAATTATCTCATGAAAATATACGGCAGTCAGAGACTGATCTACAAATAATCAAGACTAGTTAAGTTTGGGATGATCTTGTTTCTCACTTGCTGTGATCAGAAAGCACCTAGAAGACTGAAGTAACTCTGGTTCCACATCAGGGATGTACTTCCCCTTGTAATCAACCAAAAAATCTGACAGTCTGTCCTAACAGTAACTCCAACCACTCCAGAAGATAGACAAAACTTGTTTCATATTGATAAAGGGAGAGATCAATTTCTCCTTAGAGCACATAGGACATTGCACATATTTTTTAATAACCCTGGGATCTCTAATGGTAATAATGATGATATAATAATAGCAGTAAAATAATAGTTCCCTATGAAGCAGCTGAAACCCTGGATGAAAGACACTATCCTTAATTTGTTTTCTTGAATTGAGAAGAAATGAGGAGTGAAGGCTTATTAACCTCATTTACAAAGCAAGGGGTATAATTTTATTCTAATAAGTCACACAACAAGGAAATTTTAAGTTATTGCAGCTCCAGGGCAGTAATTACTTATATATTGACAACTTATACATGTTTTACATGCCTGTTTGCTCTCCTGTTCACTACTGAAATGTAGTTACCATAGCAATAAACACATCACATGGTTCCTGTGCTAGTTTTAAAATAGAGAACAGCAGTATGCCAGCCTTATGAGCCTTGCTTATCTTCTGCATAAGGACTACATACACAACTTGAGGCTATTCCATACTTTTCTCAGTGCAGATAGCTTATCATTGATTTAGAAAGCTTTCAAAGTAAAAAGCAATCGGCAGGAGTATATTTCAAGTTTCCAGTCCCTCTTGTACTATATGGTACGTGTTTTCTGCCACTGAGCTAAAAGAACAGCTTCACTAGTTTTGACCAGCAGGGACTCTGCTATTACATATTTAACCAAATATCTTCTACTGAAATTTCAGCACCACTGAGGAGATTTGGTGGGAGGGGCATATGTTGCATTCATGGAAACATTTCCTCAATATTTTTGACCAATCCTTAACCAATTTTAGCTTTTCTCCCACTGTCTTCTTTTATGTGGCAAGTTAAAAAAAAAAAATAGAAGTCTGGTTTAGAATTTGAGGAGAGGAGGATGCCAGGCACAGCTGGAGGCATGCTATTAGTTCCCTTTTAGGACTATTATTGCTCTGTAAGATTCAAGCATAAGGTTACACAGAAGTGTATCTATAGAAAAGGACTGCAGATTTTTGTGATAGGTGTTGTCAGATACCCACTTCTGCCTTACTCTTGCCTTCTTTAAGATATGTAGTCGGCTGTCAGAACTCAGGAAATAAAATAGAAGCACACCCCTATTATTGTACATCTTATCAGATATTTATTTGAAACAGCCCAGGTGCTATGACGTACTAGAAAATGGTGCTGCTCTGTAGCTATTTCTAACCATGTATCATGTAAGTAAAATAAATTTCTGTTTGAGTTGCTAATTAGTGTACTTATTGTTACTAGGACTACAGATTAAAATTTTTAATTCTTCTGTATTGAAATTTCTGGGAAAAGCCATGTTATTGATGGTGGAGGAAATTAGTGCTTTATTTCCTCTTTACTTTGTCTTGACTAAAATTTTCAGAGGTGAGTCATAGGTCTTCAGACACAGTTTAGTCTATTTAAGAAGCTTAACAGGCATATATTAATTAGACTGACTGCTACTGATGTGAATATATGTTGATTATATGCTATTTGTTTATCCTTTCATCCCTTTATAATTCAAAAGCCATATAATTATATAATTTAGTATTGCAGGAACTATAAAAGTAGACATCTCTCTATTCAAATAATTTGCAACAAAGTAGAACAAATGGAAAAATATTCATTATAATCTTTTCCTTGAATCATTTTTTCTAGATTATTATATAAAAATCAAACATTACATAGACTGTCCATGATAAAGTCAATGTTTTATATACAGATGTTGACTTAAGATGATGTGCACTTTAAATCTGTGTAATATTAAAAAAAAACAATTAAAGTGTGCCCTGGTGGAGTACTGGTTTAATCAGCCACCTTCGACCAGCACAGTCCACGTACATCTCAAGGACCCAGATTCATGTCCTGGGCAGGTGTAACAGCCAAAATGAATAACTAAACTAAATAGAATATAAGTAGGATGATTCTTCCTCCTTTCTCTTCCTGCCTGCCTACCTCTACTTGCCTTCATTCCTGCCTGCACTTCCTTTTAAAAAAATAAAAATAAATCAGACATTACAAAATACATGTTGCAGGAAGGAAACTATCATAACCCTACACATATTGTGAGATAATCTCTGTTACTAATTTTGGGTATGCCCTTCCACATTATTTGTATTGTAAAAAGTATTTAAATTACTCATTTTGATGAGATTGTGCCATAATTCTGTTTGAAAGCTTTTTACCTAATAAAATACCTAGCCCGCTTTTACTGTGTGTACAGACTTACTTTTTGTAATAGTTGTATTAGTGTATGACTACACTGTAGGTATCCTGTTGAAGAGTTGGTTTGTTTTCTGGGTTTTCTCATTATAAATAGTGCTGTAGTAAATTTGTCTCCTTATATGTAAATTTTTCTATAGTCTCGATCTCAAGAAGTAGAACTTGCCAAGTCTTAGGGAATGAATATTTTAAGTTTTGATAAATTTTGCCTCTTACCCTCCTAAGAGTTTCTTCCAAATCATATTCCCAATTTAAATGTGTTTTTAGCTTTGCCAAGATGATAGATTTTAAATAACTCATTTTAATTTGCATTCTTAGAATTATTATTGAAGTTTCATATCTTTTTATATGTTTATAAGCCATTTGTATTTTCATCTTCTGTTAGACCCTTATTTATCCATCTTTTTTTTAAGTAATTTTTTCCTACTAACTCTTCTCTTATTTTTTTATGAAAAATAAATCCCTGTCTGATTTTAAATATTTCTCCCAATTTGTGTTTTGACTTGATTTTTGGTAATGATATATGGAAGTTTTGAATTTACATAGCTAGTAATCAAATTATGCATATATATTTATAATAAAATTGTTGGCCTTGTACTTTATAGCTTATAACCTTTATTTATTAGTATCAAATTATATGTTTCATGTAAGTATGAATCTAATTTGTGTCTTGTATTTGCCAAATATCTACTAGATGACTAGTCAGTACAACGTGTACAATCTAAGAATATAATATTTGCAACAGTGATGTTTTAGCCTAGCAACCGATCAAATTATCTACAATTATTACTAGTCATTTTTGAATATTATATAAAGTAAAAGCGTACGCAACATACAAAGAAAAGTGAAACAGCTGCATGTAACAAATGAGTAGTTTGTCCTATTCTGAAATTAGTTAATTTAGTGCTCTCTGTGTCTTTATATTGGTTATTAGTTTTATGGATCAGCTATTTACATCTTTCCATATTATAGTATTATGAAACACATGGCTGCTGGCATATCACAGAGAGAAGAAAAAAATTTTGTTAGATAAAAGCTAAGCCATAATTATCCTCATTTTATATAGTCAACAAATTATCAAATCAATACATTAAATGGGTGCCTTTTTATTATTAATCTACAGGATGAAAGGTTGGTGCAATGGCTTTTTTTTAAGGTGCATTTTATTTCAACCACTATGAGAAAAAATATCAAGTTTCCTAAAAATAGATCTATCATATGATCCAACAATTCCACCTCTAGGTATATACCCTAGGGAAATCAAAACACAGAATTTCTAATATATTCATCGCCATGTTTATTATAGCATTGCTCACAATAACCACGATATGGAAAATGCTCATGCACAGATGAATGGATGAAAGAGATTTAATATGTGTGTGTAAAAGGAGGGTGTCCTGTTATTAGTAACAGTATGGATAGACCTTGAGCACATTATGCTAAGTCAGCTAAACCAGAGAAAGACAAGTACTATATGATGTCATTTATATATAAAATCTTAAAAAGCACACTCATACAAAAAAATGTAAAATGTTGGTTATGAGGAGGTGGGGGTAATTGATGTGATTTAAGGGTGAAACTTACACCAAGTAGTAAATGAGCCATAGAGATTAATGCACAGTATAATGAATCTGGTCAACATTGTTAATACTATTATTACGTAATGTGATTAAGTTGCCGACTATCACTACAATAGCAATCTTAATATACAAATTAATATACAAATTCAAAGAACTTGTGTAGTTTGGAATGCATGTACATCAGCAGTTAAATAAGAAATGATTATACAATGATGTAGAAAAGACCCCTTCACAAACCATAATAAACCACCACAACAACAAAAAATGTCAGTTTCTTCTGTAGCAGTATTATTTGCTAAGGAAATACTGCTAGTGGGAAAACTGACTGCAATAATTTCTAGAATGGAAAATGAAGTCATCAAAAAACTGAAAGTGACTAGTTTAAAAGTAGGCAGGATAAGTGGTCATCTGAGAGTTTGTGAATTTAAGTCTGACAGAATAGACTTATTTTCTTGCTTATTCCACCATTTGCCAGTTATTTCTTTGTGTAAAAGCTTTCACTCTTACTAAAGCAGAAGTAGCTTCTGGAAGTTTCAGCATACTAAATGTTGTCAGGTATTAATTCCACTCTGTGAATTTGCCTTCCGTCATCTCAATTTGAATAGGAAAGGAAAAAATATAATGAGAAGACTAAGAGTGAAATACAAGAAGAGGGAGAGGTATGAATCCGAGGTTAGGGCATCAAATGTAACCTTTGCACACCCAAAAGTTTTATCTGAAAATAGACTTGATCCGCCCAATATACATGTGTCTACTCTTTACATCCTCCTATTTTATGGAAGTAGATGGGAGTGGTTAAAATAAGAATTAGTTGTCCACTATTTATAACTTAGAAAGCATCCAGAGAAGCAGAACCAATAGAGCCATATAGATACAGATATTAGATATAGGTGTAGACATGGAGATTTGTTACAAAGATTTGGTTTATGCAGTTCTGGAGGCTGACTAAGCAGGTCCAAAGTCCAGTCCAATATTAAGATTATGAGCAGGCTGAAACCCTATAGGTAAAAGCTGTTTAGTGTCTCTCAGCTCAGGGAAAGCCTAAACTCTTTTACAGAGCTCACCTAATTAAGTCAGACCCACATGAGAGAATTCCCTTGATTAACTTAATGTCAACTGATTAGTGGCTCTAATTGCAGCTGCAAAATTCCATCACAGCAGCAAATAGATTAGTGCTTGACTGAATATCTGAGGAAGGTAGTTCTGTCTAGCCAAGTTGACACAATCCAAAAAAGCCACCTTAATCAAATAATTAAAACTTATTTTCTTAATCATAATTCACAAAAACTGTGACCCCTACAAGTGTCAAACCTACAAATCACTTTCAGTTACAGTAGCCCCAGTCAGCCTCAGAAAATAAATTTTGTCACTTCATAAAATAGGGTTTGGAACTAGTAGGGTTCCCTTAAGAAGTGATCTCAATCAATCTCTTCATTTTAATCTAAAGCCCACAAACACTGAATTTATTTATTTATTTATTTATTTTACACCAAAAAAGGAAATATTCCCCTTAGAAATATATTTAGTTGACTTAATCGTTCACCTGAAGCTTATAAGATTTATCTTAAAAAGTAGATAGAATTGAAAATGCTCCTGTTAGTTCCATTAAATGAATGGCTGCTTTATACTGCTATGAGAGATCCTGATACGTAGAAATGTGTTGCTATGTACAAAAACTACTTATAATGTACAAAAAGACTGAAGATATGAATATTTAAATGAATTTTATAGAAGTGGTTTTATGAGAATGAATCTTTTCCTTTTTGTAAGTTTCAAAACATGTTCTAAGAGGTCTCAGAAACATCAGCGACACAATTTTACTGTTTCTCCACTGCCCTGCCTCCCAGTTCCATCTTGTAATTTATGTAATGGATCTCTAGAGTTTAACCTCTAATACCATGGTCTAGAATTAAGCTTAAGTGAAATTTAGTTTTAAAGGTTTTTTTGGTTTAAATTTTTTTATATCCAATACTCTTGAACGTTTGCACAACTTTCTCTCCATTAAAGTTCCCTAAAAGCTATGCATTAATTAAAAATTATTTCATTGCCTACTATGTGCCAAGCACTTCTCTCGATACAGTAGTGAAAAGATAACCTAGTAGGAAAGTGAGTCAGAAACCTAGTATTAATTGTGCAAACTTTAATTATGGGAGAAGTGTAAGGCTATGACTCCTGGTTTATCTTTATGGCCCACTGCCTGATAAAATAGTAAATGTTCGATAAATGGTAGTTTAATAAATAAGACGTATATGAAATTTTTATAGGAAAGTAGACTTTAAAAAGAAAACCTCTGCGGGACACTTGGTACACAATTAAGGAGCAGGTAGAAAAGCAATGAAAGTTTTTATTTTGATATGGATTCAAGGACTTGAGAACATTGTAAAGGGTGTGGATACACGTCCTCTGATTAGCAATTTGTTTTATTTTCTATAGAGATAGTCTTGTTCTCCTTATTCCTGACCTTTAACCTTTGTTTGAAAGTAGGGAGTCCGTTTGTACTAATTGGAACTGCCAGTGACCAAGTGAATATGACATATCTATAAAAGAACAGAAAATGAGGTCCTTATTATATTGCTGCATCACTAATCCAGGCTTCCAGCTAAATGCCAGAATATAAATTAGATCCCTTATCAAATGTGGCACATAAAATTTTAGGATCCTTTTTAGTGTAGTACATGTGCTTTCAATAAATGCCTGCTTTGGCAAGAAATTAAATCAGTGTTCTTTGTGTCAAGTACACTTGCATTATATTTTATGCTCTATAACTTTAAAACTGTCCTTGCAAACCAGGTCAAGGGCAAAATTAAATTTGGTTTCTGGATTTGGTTTTACATTCAACAATTTTTTTCCCCTTTGGTTATGCTATGTGGGTATTTTACTTAGTTTTTTCGCTTAGAACAAAATTCGGAATCCATAACTTTTCCAGACACACGCCTATTTTCATTTTTAAAAACTATTGAACTCTTTTTTCTCCTGTCCTCTCAGACTCTTTGTGTATGCTTTCCCAACTCTGTCTTGACCTATTTTTACTCCATAATTCAGTATTAGTCACCCAGCTAACTCTTACATATTCTTTAAGTCTCAGCTTAAATATCATTCTCTTAGAAATTCCTTCTTTGACAATACCACCAAATATCAGTTGGATTCCCCCCTTTATATACTAGTTCCTAACACAATCCTTTGCACATAGTGGGTGCTTTGATAAGTAAAAATAGGGATTAATTTATTGAGTACTATTTTCTAGTCAATATAAAATACCCTCAAGGAACTTTCTTGATTTGAATTCCAAAGCACATTACTTTGTAAATAATAGTCTTAGTTTTACTTTGGAGAATAAAATTAACTTTTTGAACATAATTTAGAAGAATGTACATTTATACAAATGTATATATATATATATATATATATATATATGTCTTTGTATAGCGAAGTGTAATGTGAATGCTTTACTGTGATTTCCATCAAGGAACCTTGAAAGCTCCTACTTTAGTGGATACTGTTATAAAATAATTTCCTAACAAGTATGTCTAAAAAATAACCGTTTCATTTACCAACTTTCCTAAGCATCTCTCTGCTGTCTGCATCTTTGGCTTCAAATAGTTTTTTGCTTTGAGTCAAAAGGTAGAATCTCAGAAATCTCCCAGAAAGATCATTTAAATTAAATGAACCCATCAAGATTCAGAGGAAAGCTACTTGAAAAGAGAAAACACTATATTACATTCTACCTTTAATTTTCAAAACCTGCCTACCTTCTTAAACCCAAGAAAACTTAATGGTATTTCATTTATTCTTTTTGATGGCCCATGTGCCCCAGTCCTATGATTTTTCTTAGTATTTTGTAATGCATTTTTGCTTTTATGTTATTACTCTTGTTTTTCTTCCCAGAGTGCTCTTTCAAGGTCCAACACAGAAATCCTTCATCTCTTAACAAATCTTTCCTGACTAGTCCTATTATAATTTGTAAAACTGAATTTTCTCACCATCTTGATATCTACTATACTACTATACTCTCTTGTACTTGTTCATATGTACTTTATTTTGTATTGAAAGTAGACTCTTTTGTATGTGTTTATTGTATTCTTATTCCTTAATCTCATACGTGCCTCATTTCTCCCCCACAACAAATCAACTTAACCTTATTATCCTTAAATTAAATAAAATAGAATTTTTAAACCCTTTCTTGGAATAAGTCACTTTTGGGGAGCTTCACCTCCTCAGAGTTCTCCTACAAAGTAAAATGTTCAGGGAATTACACACAATATGCATGCACACACACACCATCTTCTGTCCTATTGGCTCAATTGACTTGCCCACTCTTGCCCTTAAAGTTTAGTGACTCTGCTGCTTCTTTGCACATGAGAATCCTGGCCAAGGCTGATAACCTCAGTAGCTTAAATCTAACTTCCTATGTTGGATGTTTTATGTTGGCTCTTTAAAACTGTACTCCCCCACTCCCTATTCTGTGCTTGAGGACCTAAGAAAATTGCTGAGTATAAGTAGTATGAAGAGAAAAAGGATATAGACCTTGTAGAATGCTAAATTATTAAAAATATGATTTTAAAGTCATGGGATGCCAAATGTTGGGTGAATGCAAAGGGCTCAGGAATGGGGAGTTAGTCTGGCAGTCATCTCACAGGTCGTAGACTTTAACCCAGCTCCCATAGTGCTCCAGACACTTTCTATGTTCTTAACATGTTGTTGAGTCAATGAAAAAATATTTGCATAACTCTTCCCTGACAACTGAATGAGAGTTAAAGATTTTAACAATTAAAGATGCTGATGACGCTAGTGATTGTTTATTTAAAGCAAAGGTGCAGACAGGAATGAAGACAAGGCAGGCAGGCAGGAAGAACGAGGTAGAAGTATTTTTTAAATTTTATTTAGTTTTATTCAACTTGTGTGAACTAGGTCCTTGGGATGCACATGGACGTCACCCATCAGAAGCCGCTGACTTAACCACTAAACCACAGACGCTGGTGATTTTTAAACAATTGGTCGTATCAAGGAGAAAGTATGCATCTTGTTATAGGAAGAGGACCAATAAAAAAAGCAATGATGATAATAAAATTATTATATTTTCATATCAATGAATATGGTTAAATTTAAGATAGAATAAAAATTTTAGAAGACCATTAAATAAAACCCAAATTGAGTGTGGTATAAAGACCAAATTGTTATTTTCAGTCTTGTGGTACGTATTTCCATATGTTCTAAAAATCTTTAAGAAGTTGGCACAAATTTCTGCTGAAATAGTTTGTGCCTCTTAAATGACAGCCTCATCTTTTGTTGTAGTAGTAATTCAGAATCCCACCAAGTAAGGAAATGCATAATAGAAAAGATAAATTTATAAGCATTCGCCTCCAAAATTTAGCCACAGAACCGTTATTATAGTACATGCATTTTTAGCCTATTTTTTTATCCTTCCTCGCCTTCACCTTCTGGCCTGCTTATGTCTTTATTTTCTCCTTTACATTTTAACCACAGTTACTTCTCTATCAGATGGTTCTTGTTTCTACTTTTGAATACATTTAAATGCCATTTATAAAATCATAAATTCTTATTGAATGTATTTTTAAACCTAATGGGATTCAGCAGTAGTTTTAAACTGCAACATAATTATTAAATGTATGTTTTAATACCAGTGATGATTCACATTTTCCAGCCTCCATATTTTACAATTTATTTTTCTTGGCAAGGGTTTGTTTGACGTATCCATGAATAAGGCAAAAGGTTTCTTGAATTTTGGCTTTCAGAAAGAAATAGTGAGTCTTTTCCTGTCTTCTAAAGAGTTACTTTCGATAAAAAGCAGTATAAAAATAAAGGTATTTAAATCTATCCACTGATTTAGACCAGTCGTTTCTTAATAGTCTCTCCAGACTTTTTGCTTAAGGGGCCTCCCTATCATGGGCTGTCTGTGGGGTTGTGAGGGGCCTTCCAAACATCATTTTTAATATTTGTTGAATTTTTAGTTAGAATGTTTTTAGAGAGTTATAAACCTCTCTTTTAAGATGATGAAGGTGAGAAAGAGAATTTGTGTCTTGCCCAAAGACATATTAGAGGTAAAGTAAAAACCAGAATCCAAGTTTAGGATCTCTCTCTCTCTCTCCACTCTCTCTCTCTCTCTCTCTCTCTCTCTCTCTCTCTCTCTCTCTCTCTCTCTCTCGCTCTCTGTCTCTCTTTCAAGGAAAGGTGCAGGCAGGAAGAGAGAGGAGGACGCAGCATTTTATTTTATTTTGTATTTAGCTGTTTACAGTGGTCATCGTGCTCCCCATACACACACACACACACACACACACACTCCCCTCCCAGAACTGGGACTCAAACCCCAGGGTTATGTGGCCTGCACTCCTTCGGAGGCAATGGACTCAACCACTGCTCCAGCAAGGCACAACAGGACTTTCTTTTTGTACCATTATTTTAAAAAACACAGATAGCCAGCTAATTGCTCACCTAAAATACATTATATTGTGTATCTTGAAATTTGTCATTCTGTACTTTATTCTTTGAATTAAAATATTTTGTATTTATTACCTATTTCTGATTTACCACCCAAGAATCTTTGCCTGTCTTCCCTTTTATATCCAGTCTGCATACTGCTGCTACATAAATCAGTCTTTCTAATGTGAAGTTCTAGTTATGTACCTTATCTTTTCGAAAACCTTAATATATCTCACCCCCTCCATCTGCCTACCACATATTTAAATGAATTAAATCTCCTAACTTTTTACAGACTTAATCTACCTTTCAAATCTTAGTGCATTCCACTCCTGCTCTCATCCCTTCTAATCCAAATTGGACCACTTTCTGTTCTTAGGTCACACTTTTCATTTTGCATACCTGTGTCCTTCCTTATTTATACCTTCCCCTACAATTTTACCTCTCTTTCTAGGCTTATCAAATTCTACTTCTACTATAAAGCCATTTGTTTTGTTTTCTTTTAAATTTCAACTCCAATGTACTATACTCTGCTTTAATTGTTTCTTTGCTCTTAATTCTTCTTTTCTTATTTTTGATTAATCAGATGAGTATAGCAGTACGCCATATAACCATGGAAATAAATGATGTCAAATATGTTAATTGCTTGCAAAAATTCTTGAAGCAAATGGAAAATGGTTATTGTAACCTCCCTTTATTCCTACAACAGATCATAAAAAATTTACCCAGGTCTTCATATTCAAGAGAAGTCCTACACCTATCATGGCTATCCAGCACTCAGTGGTATTTGGTTTAAATTAT
This sequence comes from Solenodon paradoxus, assembly GCA_004363575.1. Lineage (NCBI taxonomy): Eukaryota > Metazoa > Chordata > Mammalia > Eulipotyphla > Solenodontidae > Solenodon > Solenodon paradoxus. The sequence continues at coordinate 441,332 of RJWH01000991.1, forward strand.
GATGGTGGTTACTTGGAGACTGAAAATTCATCAGCTATCAAACTCTTTCTCTATATCTACTATAGGTATCAAATATCACCACCAGACAGTACCTAAAAATAACATCAGATGGGTATTTTTCTTAGAGAATTACACAGAAAATAGTATTTCTATGGTAGCTGTGTTTTCAGATGCAGGGCCTGATAACACACAGTGATTTAGGAAGCTCCTGAAACCTCAGCTAGTAGCCCTTGAGAGTGTTGGTGTTCTCTCTCATATCCATGGTTTATATAGTTTTATTCCCATGAATGTCCCATTGCTTTCTTGAACAACTCTTGACATTCCTTGCCATCCTTTCAAAATAAGAAAAATAGATTATTATATCTTGTTGATATGCAGGCACTAATGTAAAGGTAGCAAAGCAAAAAAGACAAGTTACCAAAAATTAAAATTATCAAAATTTACAAAGCCAGTTAAGTGTTGGTTATTTGGATGAAGGCTGATCACAATAAAGTTGTAGAGAGTTATCCTGTTTGAAGTGGAGACAGGAGATCTGCTGCCCCTCTTACAGTATCCCACTCCTAGATCCAGGCTCCTTGCCTTCATCCCTGCTGTACTGCTAATCTAATACTGCCTAATTACCAGACTCTACTGGCTTGGTGAGCACATCTCAGGTTCCTGTTGTGTCTAAACCATCTCTAATTTTCTCTTGCTAATAAAGAATTAATTTTCCTTGTTTGTAAGGTGTAGTATATGTTAGAGATGTAACTCAGATCATTCCTTCGTAAGGTTTTTAGGATTGTTACCGTTAAAGCCACTTGCATTTTTTCCCAAGGGTTTGCTATCTGAATTAGATCTTGTCCTTGGAACACTTAACACATAAAATCAACTTAATGTTTATAATCTCTTCTTTTGAAATAAATAAATTTAGCAGCGCATCTAAAGCTACATATGTGCACATGCGTGGTGTCCGTAAGGATGTTTGTACCGGCATTAAAAATTGACAGAGGCTACATTGGATATATATGTATTAACATTTATTTGGTAGAAAGGAAAAAAGTGTGATTTTAAAGTTGTGAAAGTGTACCATAACAGGTTATTGCTGCTTATAAGCTCATTCAAAGTAAAATACTAACTTGTCAAAAAATTGCTCTTAATTGATAATTTAACAAGTCTTCCAACTAAGTTGGGACTTACTATTTACTCCTGTTTTTTCATCTGTATGTAGGTTGTTTTTGTTTGTTTTTTCATTTTCTTTTGTTATTTTTATTGGTTTGATTTTTGCTACTCTTGTTACTTCTGTAGTAAGCCTTTTGGCATTTGTCCTTGTTATAGTGTTCTCTTATGTTCTTTGATATCCAGTATCTACCAGTGATGTCTGGACTGTAGTTTTGAAAATATAATCATAATAAAAATTCAGAGTAAAATATTCTGTCAGGAAAATATATTTCCCTGATTATTTTGTGATACTGGAAAATGAGACAAGTGCCATAATCATTTAGAGAAACTTCCCAAAGCGGGACAACTATGGATCTGGCACAAGATAAGAATTGCATAAATATCTGACAGAACACATCAGACTTACAGTTTACTAAATGTTTAGCCAAATCCTAGGGCTCATTTTTTCTTACTTTTCTATTTTATTGAAGGAACACTGCATTATAACACTATATGGTTTAAGATGTGCATCGTTATAAATCAGCATCTGTATATGTCATTAAGTTTACCACCACATGTCCAGTTTTATCCTTCACCATATAATTGACTCCTTTTACACAATTTTCCCATGCTGCTGCCACTTCCTTTCTGATAATCGCTAGTTTGATTTTATAGATTAAAGTCTGTTTCTGATTGATTTGGTTTGTCTGATTTCTCTATATACCACATATTAAGTAAAAGTATAGGACTCTTGTCCTCTGTCTTCTGACATACCACTGAGCATAATGCTCTCTAGATTCATCTATGTTGTTGCTAATGGCAGGACTTTATATTTTTACAATCTGAGTAATATTCCATTCTTTATATGCGCCACATGTTTATTCATCTGTCAGTGGGCAAGTTGTTTCCTTCCCTTGGCTATTGTAAATAATGCTGCAATGCACATGCAGATACCTCTGTCTCTTCCAATTAGTGTTGTCATTTTCATGTAAATACCTGAAGTCAGACAACAGGTTCATAAGAAATGTCCATTCTCAATTTTTTGAGCATTTTCCATACTGTTTACCTTATGGTTGCACCAATATACACACCCTCCAATAATATATAAGGGTTCCCTTTTCTCCACATCCTTACCAAAACTTGTTTTCAGACTTCTGGATAATAGCCATGCTCACAAATGTGAAATAGTACCTCATTGTTTTGATGTGCATTTCCATAATAACAAGGATGTGGAATATGGTCTCACATACACATTGGTCATCTGTATGTCTTCTTTGGAGAAGTATCTATTCAGATCTTCTACCCATTATTTTTTATTGGATTGTTTGCTTTTCTGTTGTTGAGTTTTATGAGTTCTTTATTTTTATTTAATTTGGATATTAACACCTTATTGCATGTATGTTGTCAAATAACTTCTCCCACTCAGTAGGTTCTCTTTTCATTTTGATGACAGTTTATTTCTGTACAACAAAATATTTGTATTTGCACATCTACATCCCATTTTGTTTACTTTGGCATTTATTTCCCTTGACATTAGAGTCAAGTTCCCAAAGGCATCACATAAGCCAATGTCAAGGAAATTTTTGCCGTTATTTTTTTCTGTATATTTTATAGTTTCAGGTCTTACATCCAAATTTTTAACCTATTTTGAATTAGTTCTTTGGTGTGGTGGTAGTTATTGATATTTATTAAAGAGACTGTCCTTTCATCACTATATGCCTTTGGCTTCTTTGTCATAAAATTTTGGCCATGTATGTGGGGGTTTATTGCCAGTCTCTCAACTCTGTTACATTGATGTATGTGTCTGTTTTTATTACAATACCATGATTGTTTCATTATCATTGCTTTGTAGTATCGTTTGAAGTCAGGGAACATGGTACCTCCATTTTTTTTTTCTTTTTTCTCAGGATTATTTTTGCTATTTTGGTTTTTTGCTAGTTATAAATGAATTTCATAATTTGTTTTATATCTGTCAAGAATGTCTTTGGAATTTTGATGGGAGTTATGTTAAATCTGTCTATTGCTTCAGGTAATATGGCCATTTTAGCAATGTTAATTCTTACAATCCATGAGTAAGGAATATCTTTCCATTTCTATCTTCATTTTTCCAAAAAAAAGAAAGTAAAGATACAGGCAAAAATGAAGATGAGCAGAGGTAGGCAGGCAGGAAGAGAGAGGAGTAAGAAGCATTTTATTTATTTAGTTGTGCATCTTGATTGTTTCCACCAGTCCTGGGATGCAAACTCAGGACTTTGGGATATATGTCGACTGTGCCCAACCCCTACTCTATCAGTGCACACCTTCTTTTCTTTTTATTTTTTTTCCAACAGTGTCTAGTAGTTTTCAGAGTACAAATCTTTCACTTTGGTTAAATTTATTCCAAAGTATTTCACTCTTTTTGATAAAATTTTAAACAGGACTGGACATGCCCTTGTGTCTCGAGCTGCTGAGATGCTGGCATGCACACCATGGAAAGCCTAAGGACTTGTGTTTGCAACAAGGGGTCAGGGTAAAAAAGTAAATAAAGATATTTCTTCCCTCCCTCCCTTACTTTTTTCCTTACTTCCTTCCACTCTTTAGAAAAATAAAGTAAAATGAAATCAGACCTGAGTTCTTTTTCTGCCAGTTTCTTACTTGCATACTGAAATGCAAGAGATTTTTGTACATTAATTTTTTATCCTACCACATTATGGTTTCATTTATTATTTCCACCAGCTTTTTGCTGGAGTCTTGGGGTTTCTCTGTACTATCATTTCATACATCTTCCTTTCCAATTTGGGTGCCTTTTATGTCCTTTTCTTGTCTAATTGCACTGGCTAGGACTTCGAACATTATGTTAATGATGGGAGTAAACCTCTTGCCTTGTTCCTGATCTTAAGGAAAGGGTTTCTGTTTTTCCTCATTATGTATGATGTTGGCTATAGGTTTGTTGTATATCATCTTTATTATGTTGAGGTAGATTCTGTTCATACCCACTTTTTTGGAGAGTTTTCAACTATAAAAGGGTATTGAAACTTACTGAATGCTTTTTCTGAATCTATTTGAGATGAACATATGATTTTTGTTACTCCTTTTATTGATGTGGTATGCCACATTCATTGATTCATGTGTATTGTCACATTATTGAATATCTTCAAATCACCTAGGTAGAAAGATACTCCATTTTTTTTAAATAAGATTCTTTCTAAATTAACTAATTTAAATGTATTTTTTAAAATGCATTACTGTGTATGAAGCACAGTTCTAGGATATTATATAAAACTTTGTTCTCAAAAAACTTGCAATCTAGGAGATAAAACAAACCATGTAAATAAATTACAATGCAACATAAGAAATAGCATAACAGAGGTATTTACAGAACACTAAAATTAATCGACTCATCCCCCAAATAAAGTATGAACCATATGAAATCAAATCAGCATTAATCTAATGCACAGATATTCTTTTTGGTTTAGTATAGGTTAGTGCTTTGTCTTTATCATTTGTAAATAGACAAGGTTTTATTATCTGTTCTGTGCAGAGCAATATGTTAGCTGCTTTGAGGATACAAAAATGGAAAAGAATTTCTTCACCAAGAATTTATAATATAGTAGGGGAGATAAGCTTTCTATACAAATAACTGTTTTCAGTCTGCACATAATTACCATAAGAGAAGCTTTACAAATTGAGCAAAACTCTTATATAGTGCAAAAAGCCACTTCTGGAGGTAAGGAAAGAAGAAACTGAGCAACTCAAGAAGTCTTTCATTAAGCAGAAGATGGCTGAACTACCCCTGGAGGGACTGGTAGGATTTTGACAAGGGTGGTTGAAGGGTATTCTAATTCATTTAGTGCCTACATGTGCAAGGTAGCATGAAGGCAAAAAAGGCCTGGGGCATGTTCAGAGAATAGCAAGTATTCTAGTTTGAGTGGCATCTGATACGTATATAAGGGAATAGCAAAAGATTAGGCTAGAAAGAAAAAGTAGGGGCACATTATGGAGGACCTTTGAAAGTCAGGCTATGGAACTAGATCTTTATGAGAAAGCAGCTTTCTGAGCAAAAACTAATCAGTTGATATTTAGGAATGTAAATTAATGGCCCTGTGCATTTAAAGATACTTTCCAACTGAGTATAACTGATACTAGAGATTGGTTAAGAGACTAAAGCAGTAACTAGGCAAAAGATGGTATAGACCGACCTTGGATTGTGTTGGTGGGAATGGGAGCAAGGTTATAGATATTATAGTCTAATGCTTAGTAAATGGTCTTAACAAAATTTGGAGGTGGTCAGGTACAAAGAGAAAGTGTCAAAGTGATTCTGGCTAGAAGTGACGCGGGATATCTGATGTCAAATAAAAGCAGTAAATTTCCTACAAAAAATGTAAAGAGAGAAAAGACTGGGTAGTTGATCATTGAATTTCTAGAGAACGCCTCTGTTGAGGGAACTTAACAACTGAAAAAGAAAATAAGTAACAGAAACAGGAGAATTTCTAGGAGACAATGGGAAAATTCAAATTCTAAAGCATCAATAAAGCCTCATTTTTTTATCTATTATATTTTCTATTGGAATTAGAAAATCTAAGCAAGAGAACTTGAATGTGCAACAGTAAGTGGGGGCAAATTGGCCAAAGATATGAATGAGGGAAAATATTGACTCAGGAAAAGAAGAGTATTTGGCAATAAAAAGAAATTTAAGAAGGACTGAAATTAAACTGCTGAAAGAATAGAAGGAAATAAGTGGAAAATCATTTTATTTTTATTTCTTAAAATAAATATTCCTAAAATTTACACTATGCAGATGTCTTCTTGAGAAAAGAGATCAAGTCGTATTCAAAAAAGCCAAGATTGGTAACCAATGAGAACACAGTTTCTGAGTTGGATATAAGATGGAAACCAATTTGTAATACTATGTACAATGAGTCCAAATTGCTGTTAACAAAATGTCAGTATTTTGAATACCACTGTGCAATATTGCCTTCATTTCCCAGTGTGTTGTTGACACCCAGTGAAAACACATCCTTTGTCATGGAGACAGAATACCACAGGCAAGTACTAGGATTGGATAATGTGTTATCTCAGATTCCAACAAGAGGTTCATGAGGTAGAAAGAGAGACATTTATTTGATTCTACTTTGTAAACTAAGATCATTGGCTCCCATTCTTTATTAGCAGTATGGGCTTCCAGAATTTTCAGTATCTTTTCCAACTTAATTCTTTTTCATACAAGGGTAGGTGAATCGTGCTTTTAATTTAATACTTATTGAGTACCTGCTATATGCCCTGTCGAGTATTTTTTCTTTTTTTTAATAGCCCAACTTGTACATTTGCTGATTTTTTTCCTTTGACTTATTTGTAGTTTTGGGGGATTTTTTTTTTTTTTTGATTCCTTAAAGACCTTTGTTAATTATTACTTCCATTGGCCTTTATGAAAATTTAGTCTATATTGTTTCTAAGACAGCAGTATTACAATGTATTCTGTATACAATTACTGTAAACCAGCTGGCAAAAAGGAAAAAAAAGAAAATTATAGCATTTATTGATGATATTTGAATGGGATATGTTATATATATATATATATATATCCATAGATTAAAATTCTGACCTGGGGAGAAACTACCTTTTTTTTTAAACAATAGAGATAAAGTCTCCCTCTCTATCTCTCTCTCTGTCTCTGTCTCTATCTCTCTCTCCCCACCACACTATATTTTTGTTATGTTAATAAGTCACAATGTAGTCCTATAATTTTCATTTTTATTAATCCATAATATTTTAGACTGTGAATGTTCCTGGAATTTCCAATTCAGTTCCTTCTTTTTAAAAGACCAAAAGACCCAAAGAATGACAGGTTCTGCAGTTGGAGATAAAATATATAAAACAACCATTTTCAAAAAGAGCTAGATACTGTTGCTCTCTCTTTAATATTACTCTATATCTCACACCATCCTTTGCCAGTTTTCTCACAGTAAAGTTAAAAAACAAAACAAGACTACCCTGCATACTTGTTCATTTTTGTGTTTTATATGTTGTTTGTTTTCATTTTGTTTTTACCTTATTTTCTAAGAGTTAATTTTCTGACTAGAATAACTGAAAGCCATTAGTGTCCTTGAAAGGTAGTTTATAGTGGCGTTGATTATCATGCCTTGACAACTCAGAAAAAACATTGGTGCACATTCGAATGAAAAGGATTTATTAGAAAGGTACTTAATAAGGATGTTGCTCTCTCCCCATCTGAGTTCTTCCCTTCTCTTCATCTGATGTTAAGCACTGCTCAATAATGTTTTTATTATTCTCCCACATAAACATATTTTAATTCATAACAATTGGCTATTTATCTTTTTGTTTACTTTTTATTAATATAAGTGAATTGGTTTTAGATTATTTTGTCAAGTAAATGAAGTAAATAAAACCAGTCAAAAAATTAACATTTTGTTTATCTTAAGACTGGCAGATTAGAGCCTGCTCTCCACTGGTCTTCATTTCTTCCCTGATACTTTGATAAAGAAGAGAAAAAGTCTATTTTGAAACTTATAAATGTCCTGGTAAGAGTATGTTGCTAGCCTGTACATCTATAAGTATAATGCTGTATCCTTTGTATGAAAAGATGTAACAAGCAATATTTGATATGCTTAAGGTAAATGGTCAATTGATGTCTTAGATCTGATAGATAAGCCTTTTAAACTAACAATTAGGAGTTACAGATTTGTTGACTATAGCAAGATGCTTTAGGATCTATACTTTAAGATGGATCCACACTGAATTTCTGCTGGAAGTAATAGAGGGGTGAGATTTATCTTCCCATCTTAAAGCAAAACCAGTCAAAATATACAGAACAACAATTTTTCAAATATTAGACACCAGGTAGCACAAGACTGATCCCTCAAAGAGGAGACTAAATGAAGGATCCCGAACCCAGCAGACCAATTGAACTGAAACAATTAGGAATTAAAGAAGGCCACATTGACTAGAATTTGCAAGAGAGTGCCAGAAAAAAAGATAGAGCACAAACATCTCTCTGCACAGGATTCCCTGGAGTTTTGAACTAAATACTGATCAGTACATGTATATGAACAAATTACTCAAGACCAAGGAGCAGGCAGAAAGTTTTCCAAACTCATACTAGGAGAAATCTCTTAATAAATGGAACGTTTTGTTTATTACTCAAAAAAATATATACATCACTAGAGTACCAAATTAGCTCTATGTTAAATGCTATCATCTCACATAACGAACTTGAAAATAAGCCTAAAGTCACACCCTTGCGGCTCTGGTGACTAAGACAGCTGGGGTGTAGACCATGTAAAGCCCGTGGACCTATGTTCATGACCCAAAAGGAGGAAGGAGGATGGAAATACATAAAAATAATGCTTTTACTTTCTCTTCTTTTCTCCCTCTTAAAAAAGAAAGCCTGAAAATTATCAGTCTTTCCAAGTAACCTTATTGAATTTCAGAATAAAACTCAAAAATGTATAAATAAATACAAAAATCTAACACCCAAACCCATAAAATTTGTATCTTGTCAAAAATTGTCAGGCATGCAAATAGGCAGGAAAATGTAACCCATTATGAGGAAAAACATCAGATAATAGAAATGGATTCAGAAATGACACAGATGATAAGGATGAGCATTTCTAAATATAGTTTGCATTTTTAAATGGTAAATGAAAGCGTAAGTCTCGAGAAATATGGAAAATGTATATAAATGGTTCAATACTCTGAATAAGATTAGACACTGCAGGAGAAAGTTGCAGAAGTTATTAGAAATTAAGCACTGAGAGGGGGAAAAAACTTGGAAAAATAATAGACTGTGCATCAGCAAGCTGTAAAACAACTTCAAGTGACCTAAGGTATGTATTTGGGATTCTCTAAAGGAGGACTGGAAGAGAAAAAAAAGATTGAAATAATAGACTGGAAATGTTTCAGATTTGATGAAAACTATAAATTTACAAACCAAGTAGGTCAACAAATCACAAGCAGACAAAACAAGAAAAATACTTCACTAATGAGTTTGTGGGGTTTTGTTTTTGATTTGTTTGTTTTGTTTTTAAAGGAAGAGTGTAGAAAGAAATGAAGGTGAATAGGCTGGTAGGCAGGAAGAGAGAGGAGGAAGTAGCATTTTATTTTTTATTTAGTTGTTCATACTGGTTGTTTTCCCCTGGGCCTGGGACTCGAACTCAGGGGTGTGTGGCTTGCTCCTTCATAGGTGATTGACCCAGTTACTGTTCACCAGGGCATTTCCGGTTGCTGTTGTTTTTTAAAGATGCAATATATAGAGTGGCATAAGGGTAAGAATGGCAGCAGTCTTATTATCTAAAACAATGCAAACAAGATCTTGGAGCACTGGAAGAAAACAAAGTCAGCCTAGAATTTCATACCTAACAAAAATATCTATCAAAAGTGAAAACCAAATAAAAACTTTTTCAGACGTATAAAAAATTAAGAGTTCATCTGTCAGACCAACACAGACCATCAAGAAAGCTTCAGATCCAAATGTCAGTTGCAACAATTACCTGCTTTGATGTACTTTAATCTCTCAGAACCTTTCAGTTTTCATCTGTGAAATGAAAAGATTAATGCCAGTTTTATGGAACTCTTAAGAGAACCAAAGAGATTCTTAAGGAAGATAAGTGACATTCAGAGTCTCCTTCGTGCCAAGCGCATTCTCATTAAAAATGGAAATAAAATAGCCAATAAGAGGCCTACTAGCCTGAGAATTTTCTGAAGTTCTCATCTTTCATCAGTAACTGAAAAGGCTGAGTTGTTTTATAAGTTATTCCAAAGAGTTAATATCATTTTCATGAAGTACTTCTCCTAACTTCGTTTTCCTTCAGTTACCACCATTAAATATACTTAAAGGTGGGAATGAACAACTTTCCTTACTAGAAAAAATGCATAACTAACAAATCACTTGGTGAAAAGGCTAAGTATGTTCTAAATTAAAACTCAGTTTTTTTGGCTTGCGTTTTGACTACTTACGGGTTTTTTCAGTTACATTTATTGAGATAAATAATATACTGTCTAACTAATTTGTAGTATAAAACTGTTGAATAAGGGCCATGGATGTATTAAATGTCAGAGCACAGACTGAAAATCTCCAAGAAGTTATATGTTATATTTGTTGGAAAAACCAGTATAGATATTTTCAGGAATGAAATTTATTTTTAAAAGTAATTCTCTGACTCATATAATACTTAACAATTTTCTCTAGCCATTTTACTTAACATCTGTAAATTTAGGTTCCTCATAGATGAAATGTGAATAAGGAATCCAGGCACAGCTTAGCTTAATGCCTCTGACTCAGAGTCCCTCATAAAACGAATCAAGATGTCAGCCAGTGTGGTAATCAAAACACTGCTGGGGAAGGATCAACTTCCAAGCTCACACACATGGCTTTTGACAAACTTAGATCTTCCCTAGTTGTTGGGTCTCTCCATAGGAGACTCACAACATGGCAGCTTATTTCCCTTTGAGCAACACCTGCCTCATAGAGAGCAGGTGAGCAAAAGGATGAGTGATCATCACTTTTATCATACGTTGTTAGACACACATCTCTAGATCCAGCCCATAGTCAAAGGGAATTATAGAATAATTTGAATACCAGAAGTCAGGGATCCTTGGTAGCCAGTTTGGAGGCTATGTATACACATAATCCACAGACAGAACAAGTCATTGTATTCCGGATGCTTTGGAACGCATTTGTTTAAAGTATCCTGAAATTTTACCAACAATTTGAATTCAACAGACACAATGGTATTACACTTTCACATTATATATTTCATTTGTTCCTAGAAATAATCCAGTGAACTAGGTATTATAGGTCTTAATTTTATTATTATAAACATATGCTAAGTGATTTGCTAAAAATCACATAGCAAATGAACTGTAAAACTGTAACCTTAGTGTAGGTCTTCTGATTCTAAGTCCTGTTTACTTTCCATTTGTCTGTAACCAATGGTATTCTGCATTGAAACCCATTCAAAGAGATTATACACTAATGTATATACATACAACATGAATTTTACATATAGAAATTTTTCTACATAGATTTATAGTGAGACAGTGTTCATCCTTTCTTAGAACTTTTATCTATACCATGCCATTCAGGATTTACAGTATTGTTTCAAATACTGTAGAATCAGTCTAATACTGATAAAAGGTCCTAACACCTGTAGCAGTGACATTTCTAGAATATATTCACTAGTCTAAAACTATACCTAAGGGATAAATATTTGGATGGAGAGTTGAACAAAGTCAAACAGCAGAACTAGCTTGGTGACTCCATTCTCCTATGGCTTTTCCCAAACTTCTGAGCTCCTTGGACTAAAGTAAGGACAGCATGGAGTACCAGTAAATTTTCAGCTTCCTCCTTGCAGTAGAGCAGCAAAGCAGCTTGTCTTGGATGGATGAGCTGTTTTCTTTGAATAGTCAGAAGTTACTTTTCTCTGATCCTAAAGAGGGTCTTCTATTTTGCTTCTATTCATATAGTTTCAGGCTAAACTCAGGATCCCTTATGTCTGAGATTAAAAAAAAAGAGAGAGAGTGGTAATAGAAGCAGATAATAGTCTCTGAACAGGGTTCACTGCCTTGAAGTCAGAGCAGGAAGTCAGAGGGCAAACGTTATGAGCTATGATAGTAGTGGTAATTAGTAGTCCTATCTTTCAGATCACTGTAGAGAAGAGACAGGTGAATTTTTTTAAGGCATTTGCTAGCTTTTCAAAATAACTTTGTTGTATGGTTAGTAGAAACAGAAAACTCTATCTTTACAGAAGCAAAATATTAGTTCCTACAACTAACCTGAATTTGGCAAATTCTTAGGAGACAAGGTCAGTATACAGAAATCATTAGTATTTCTGTGTAACTAGTGACCAATAACTGGAATTAAAATAAGGATATGATCAAGTTTAAGTTTATGTTGGTTAAAGTTTTTTCTACTTTATAAATGAGAACTGGAATATTATCAGACAAAATGTAGAAAATAGTTTTATCATCAATTCAATATAAAGGAAGTAGTCATTCATACACCAACAGGCACTTCAGTTGCTCCTTCTTTTCTGGTATAGTATGCGGACTGTGATTTTAATAGTAGCTTGCTAATCCTTTTCAATAGCTCATAATGTAAATATTCCATAGTTTTCACTAACCATGAATTTTGCCCTTTTTCTCTCAAAAAGAAAAAGCTCCACTCATAAAGCCTGCTTGACTTTTATTTCACAAGCACCCTTTTAGCCTGGCTGGTGAAGCAGCAAGCCCACTATAAATCCTAAATAGTGTGGTGTAGATGAGAGTCTAAGACTTTAATTACATGTCATTTTATTCACAACACTCAATTCCAGGAAAGAAAAAATGACTTTGTTGTTGTAAAAGACATATTATGTGAGTATCATTCGTTGTAAACCAAAAATGATACTGTATTATAGCATAGACAACAATGGGAACTGATTCTGTCTGAGAAACTGAATAATAGTGAAAGTTATCAAAATGGAAAGAAGTGTTAATGTGAAATCCAGCCTTCTCAGAAATACTCTTTCCTGGCCTGTTTGGTTTTGCTTTTGTTGCTTGTCATGCATGAATGAAAGTGCTACACTCTCAGGGGAGCAGGAAAGTCTCTGTGTCAGTTGTTTATTTCCTTAATCCCTCCTCCTTTGTGATTTTTGATGTCAGATCTAAAATGGAAAGCCTGTAAATATAATGATTATCACATGGATAATCACCTGCATTAGGAACCGCCCTGCTTCTCTATTCTAACCCTAGCTGTTCTCCACATGTCACATCCACTCTGCGGTTGGATTTTAACCTGACTGCTTCATTAGATTTGTGAAACTCAGTACATGGCGCCCTGGGGCAGCACAGATGGGGACTTGCTTGTTTTCTTTTCTCACTTTTACTGCAAAGGCACACTAAAAAGTCCTTTTCAATTGAGTGTGATCAGTTCGACGGGAATTACCCCTGGTATTTGGAACCTAAGGTCTTGCTCTTCTACCCAATATCTATGCCCCTTCTTTCTTACCTTCTTTCTGACCTACAGCCTTTTCTTGCAGTCCCTCCATGCAGTGTATCTAGGATTAAAATTCTGCTTAAAATTCTTACTGGACCAGACTGTTCATCAGTGTTGTTTTATTTGTTTTTCTGAGAAGGAAAAATAAATGTTATTCCATCATTGTATCTACAAACACCTTCAGATCAGAGGTTAGCTGTGGGAAAGTCTGCAGTGATATGACCCAGCTGCCTTTTCTAATGGAGTGACTGGGGGCACTCGCTTAAGATCAAAGGAAGGTGGGAGGAAGTCAGGAGATAAGATCTTTTTAAGCTATGGAACAAGTGCTTAGCTTTTCAGTGATAGAGCACAGCTCTGCAAACCTGTGTAAGGTGGCGCTAAGATAGAAAATTGAGTTGACTTTTCTTCAGCGTGTCCTTCCTGGGTCAGAAATATGTTGGCACTTGGAATAGTTTACAGATGTGGAAGTGTCCTAGGACTCAGTTTCCATAAAGAATAATGACCTGACATTTATATGTGTCTTCTTGCAATTAGTCAGTACTATTACACCATAACAATTCATTGCTTCTTACATTGTGTAAGCAAAACTAGATTTTTTTAAAAAACAATTTGACTACTATATGTGAATTTGTAGTGTTAGTGCAATTTTAGTCATACAGATTCCTCATGTTAACTTTATTCAAGGTCCTCTCGTGTCTCTGATGAAGTTCCTTATAAATAAGTACTTCTAGCAGAGTTTCTCAGTTATCTTTCTCTTATAACAATTAGCTTGGTTAATTTTTGGATTGGACTTGAAAAAACACTGCATTGGTATCTTTTGAATCTTCTCCTTTTCTCTAACAACCAGGCCAACAAGTATTATTGACTACGTGGTATACAAAATTCTATTGTAAGTAAATTGTCAAAGAGGCTAACCTTGCTTGCACCAATTGTCAAGATTATAATTTGATTTTTTTAATCTACGTCAAGTAACACTAATTCAGTCAGCCTTATACTTCTCCAGTGAACAGCCTAAGAAGTTGTGCTTTTAGCTTATTACTTTCTGTTAACTTCAGCAACTCTATTTTTTTTTGACCTTTCCAAATCCTCAAAATAGATTCTCTAACTATGTATTATTAGTATATTGGACCATAAATGTATACATTCTTTTTCCCCCAGTATTTCCCTTCACATGTAGATAGTATCCAAATTTGTTCTGGAGACATTAACTGTACTTTCTGCCTTACATGGTTTGGTGCAACATTCATTTTAGTTAAGTTGGATCTGCTCACTACTCAGGCTCAAATCCCATCCTTCTATTAATATCTCTTGGCAAAGATAATTTTGGAGGAATGTAAGTTAAGATGTAGAAGCTCTTGACAGTTGTCTGCAATTTTTTTTTTCATTTTCAAGAGAGAAGTGGAGTTGAAAAGTAATATCGCCTCCATTTTCTGTATGATTCCTAAAATATGTGCACAAAGCAAAGAGTAAAGAAAGGGAAAGAATTTGATTACACAGATGTGGTTTTGTCATTTGATAACTTGTTATAAGGACATAGAATTGTAATTATATTCATCAGATATTGATATAACTATAGTCATCTAAGATATTTAATAGGTAGAAAAACAGCATATATACATTTTTTATAACTTTTTGGTGCATAACTTTTGTTACCCTATCATTTTATATCGGAGGAAAATAAGGTTAGTTTTGGGAGATGTTGGGGTTTTTTGATGTTTATTACTAAGATTTCAAATAGACAAAAACAGAAATGAGTATTTCATAGTTGTTGACATTTTGCTATTTTTGCTTCACCTTAATTTTTTTCTAAAGTATTCTAAATTGCATATATCATGCCATTTTATCCCTAAATACTTTGGGATACACCTCTAAAACTTAAAAATAACTTCCTCATCATTTTGGTCATTCCTACTATTAATCTAATTCCATTTAACTTCAAATTTCTCTATTTGTCCTAAGAATATCTTTTAGTTCAAAATAGGATTCCACTAATATCAATACACTGGACTTAATCATTTTTCCTTTCTCATTTTATCATACATTGATTAATATGAAAAAACTAAGCCTCTTGCCCTGGGTGTCCTACCTTACATAGTTGTCCATTTACTTTCTCAGCTTTCTCATATCATTTATATTGTTCCCCTATCCTATGTATTTCATGTAGACTACAAGTTATTGAATTAATTTTTGATTAATTCATGTTAAAAAACTTTGGTTAGAAAACTATCATTTATACTGTATGCTTTATACAGCATCACAACAGAAAGCACCGAATATTGAATGATGCTACCAGTAGTGATGATAAGTGATAGGATCGATTGCTGGGCTAAGGTGATGACAGCCTGATCCTTTCATTATAAAGTTATACTTTGTTCCCCGTGACCAGCATATAATCTGTGATACTTGGATTCCAGTTCCCCGTCATCCTTTCAATTAATGAATTTAGCATCAATTGATGATTCTTACCTGAATAAATTAGGGACTGCAAAATGGTGCTTTTTGTGAATCTCTGCATTATTAGCAGACATTCCTCTCTACAGAAGAGCTTTCTGAAAGGTAGTGTTTTAATTAAAAACAACTACCAGCATGTTCCTTAGGTTTCAAATGATTGTCTTTCTTTGCGGGGGTCAAAACACCTGAACTCACGGTGACAGCTATAGTAAAAACATGCACTACATCTTCTTTATTCCAACTTGTGAAGTGTGTTGACACTATGCTGCTTTTTTTTTTTTTTTTATGCCAAGGAAAAAAAAGAAATCTTTTTTGGTATAAGAATGAAAACTGAATTATGTGGGTATATTGAGATAATTGTGTAAAAAAAAAGACTGTTTGAATGAGTTTCAGAATGGATTATTTCTTCATTACCTAGCACTTTATAATTAACTGTTCTTTTTTCTTCTTTTTTTTTTTTTTTCCAGGAAGCTGCCACTTTTGCTAGAGAGCAAGGCTTTGAGGTGAGTTAACCCACAATTGCACACTAAACAGATCCTAAAGGTTTTTTCTAGCTGATAATGAAGTTCTTTTGGACAGTGATTGATGTGCTATTATACTCTCAGAGCCTCGCAGCAGTTGCCATGGAAACTTGGCAGTCGTCATGGTTTCTTTGTTCTGCCAGCACAGTGTTATGACGCACTCTGCTAGGTCTGCACCCAACATCGCCTACAGATGTTATTTATTGAATTTTGAAAAGCCTCTTGGGAAGCCAAGAGGTTGGGCACGGTTTCAAGCTGCCTCTGCAGATATGGGGCCTGTCAGTTTGTTCAGTTAAAAAGCTACCTCATTAGCTGCATTACATTTCATAAGGATTCACTGCTAAAGCAGTGGTGGAGAAAGACTAAATAGTGAAATATAATGTCATTTAAATAATTTCAACCCCACCACATGTAGATTATCATTATGCAAATTAATTTCCAAAAGGTTGTACTTAACAGTTGTTAGGAACTGATTAATTTAAATCCTGCTCATATGAACCTCCCATCTGAGCCTTTTTTCTTCTTTCTCTCTCTTTTTTTTTTTCATGGATAACATGAAATACATAAATCTTCTGAAACTAAATCTCAATAATCATTTAATTGCCAGGTCCTGATTCTGTTTTCCTGATAAAAGTATTATCCTGTCAAGAGTCAAAATTCCATATGGTTGTTGGCAAAATTAAGATAACAGACAAGACCCTGTTTTTGTATATAGAATATCCAACTTCCAATTGATTGTTAGAAGACACTGACTTTAATCTGAACCCAGGTTAATTGACATATAATTAATCATGTTTATGAGTTTCATAACTATCGTATTTATTGAGCCAGAACTATTTGTAATGCTATGTTTCATACAGCAACTTGTACTACTGCATGGTAATAATTTTTTTAAATTTAATCTTAGAGCTGAAATATAGAAACTTCTTTATTTGCATACTCTGTAATGTCTATCATCTTGAGAAGTTATAAGCCCTGATTGGATATATTAGTAAGCTCATTTTGAACTTTTTAGAAAAGGTATTATATGAATTTTTGATGGAACTGTTATTTAAATGTACTGAAGGCAGATTCATTATTGAACAACACAGAATTACAAGTATATGTTATCCATCTCTTAGGACTTGACAGCGAGACAAGAGCTCGTTCTTGGAGAAAAACAGTGTGCATGCGATAGAAGCATGCTCCTCTCAAGGTCCTATGACAAAACCTTATCAGGGTAGAAAAATGACACATTATATTATACTCCATTATTGGAAATTATGATACTTTGTTGGGGTTTGATTCTTTGATTTTGTCATACTCTCATGAATATAGGATTGAGTCACATGCAGATGAGAGAATAAAGATTTCCAGCTATTTTTTTTAAATTATTTTTTTAATTTAAGTTTTGCTTTATAATTTCCCAAACTGGTAATTGATAAACAGTACCAAATGTAATCAGGGAACTTTTCAATTTAAAAGTCAAATGTTTTATTCATGAAAATGTAAGTAAATGTTTTAAAGTTTAATTCAATTTTAATATTAAAATTTTTTTATCTCCGTTGTTACATCAAAATTCTCCACAGATAAAAGCTTGTAGAACATAAATTCGTGTTCTTTTTTCTGTATTAACACAAAAGATATATTTTCATTCTAGAAAGTAACCAATTTTGTACATGCTTAGAAATATAACAGGTTGCATAACAATTGTTTGTGATCTTATAGTAAGTAGCTAGATAATTTTTAATAATTTATTAAACCTCACTAATTCATTCTTTTATTGCTCCCATGAGCTACATGCTCTTAATATGTCCAATTTAAATTGTCTTAGCAACAAACTACCTTTTCTGTTTTCTACTAAGCAGATTAACCTTCTCATTACTTCATTTGTATAACATAATATAATTTTATTTTTATTTATTTTGTTGACAAAGCCAACGTTAAACTCATTTCTCAGTCTATGGACATTACACATCACACCTACCAACAGAGTTCTAGTGTCTTTTACCACCACCTTATCCCTCTCTCCTTCCTGCACCCCTCCCCACCGTCTGACAGCTATAATCATGTGTCCTGTGTGGTTTTGCTGGGGGTTAACTGTTTATTTGTTCCATTTCACTATATTCAATATATCCATATATTCCACATATCAGTAAAACATCTTGTATTTCTCTTTTTCTTTCTGACTTACCTCATTGATCCCCTCCATTTCCATCCAGATTGCTGCAAAAGGCATGATTTTCTTTTTCAAAAGCTGCATAGAATTCCATTGGGTATATATACCACAGCTTCTTCATCTAGTTATTTGTTGATGGGCATTTAGTCTATGGCTTGGCTATTGTGAACTGTGCTGCTAATCTGCCTAGGAGTGGGACTGCTGGATCAAATGGTAGTTTTGTTTTTTTGAGGAATCTCCATACCATTTTCCAGGGAGGTTGCACTAGTTTACATTCCCACCAACAGTGAAGGAGTGTTCCATTTTCTCTGCGCCCCCTCCAACACTTGCTATTTCTAGACTTTGGCATATAGGCCATTCTCGGTGGTGTAAGGTGGTTTCTCATTGTGTTTTTTATTTGCACTTCTCCGATGGTGAGAGACAGAGAACATTTTTTCATGTACATATCTATATGGCTTTTCATTACTTCTTATTTACTGATATTAGAATTTTTTTATCATAAATCTGCCATAATTGATTACAACATATACACAAAGTGATAATGATTGTCGTTGTGTACCTTGCTACTTCTTGGCATAGCAAAACTGCTCTATTGGTGGTATTGGCAATGATATATTTGATTAGATGAGGCACACAGTGTATTGCTGTGTCTGTTCATGTGTTCCCTGAAACATTCTAAGCATTGTAGAATAGACAATGGCCATAAATAGAATAAATTCAATTCAATATTGTTAATAACACATAATCCTTGTTTAGAATTTCATCTAGAGAAATTCAGTGATTTTCTAAATACCATTAAACTTCCCATAGTCTAGTAGGCAGTAAATATGAAAACATGGGTTTAAACTTTAGTATTTTTAAAGAATCAAGTAAGAATAAATCACTTTATCTTAGTAGTTTAACATCTATGGAAATGTGTCAGTGCTCTCAAGTCTAGTGTGAGAAACTAGACAAAATTATTTTATTCCTCTTAAGTTTGCCTCTAAATTTGGGGCTTGAGTGAGAAGAGAAATGAAAGATTTAAGGAAAGAAAAGGTGAGTATTTTTTTTCTACCAGCTATACTGTCCTACCCTCATTTTGTGTCATAAATTCCAATCAGTTCTCAAAGCCATTAAGTATTGCCACTAGTGATCTGTCTGCTAACAGACCAGTCAAAAATTCCTCTAAAAATAACCAGTGTTTATTCAAGAAATACCCTGAGCAGCATTGTTTATGATACTCTGGTTTGCTTCTCTGCAAATTTTAGATAATATTTATTTTTTAAAAAGTCTGTAATCTTTAAAATGAATTTGGCAATTTTTAGTAAGAAGAGGAAGCTTAGGAGGGCACTGGAGAATGAGATAAAAACTGGAACTGGGCAACGCACAAAGCAGAAGAGAGATATGATAGAAAATTGCATAGTGCCTGATTTAAATGACAGACCTGCTAAGAATTTAAAATGACAATTCTTAGGGTAGAAAGTTTCATGAAGCCTTTTATTATTCTGGAAAATCAGTTCAGACTGCAATGTGTTTTTAAATCTACCTTATCTTGAACTGAACCGATTAAAGGTTGAGTTTTTAGAACTAAAAATAAGCTACTTAAAAGTATGTTTCATTATGAAGTCTTTTAAAAGCTATATTTAAATTGATTTAAATTAAATAAAGTGAAGGAAATAGCCTCCAAAACCTATATATAAATATTCTTTATACTTTCATGCTATATGCAATCATGTATGTACCAAGAGAAGAGAATTCTTTCCTTCTCTACTGGATCATTTATTCAATTTTACTCCAAGCAAAAACTTTAATTTTTCTTATTTTAGATCTCTAAGATATGCTCCTGACCATAAGAGAAGCAAAGCTATCCTTTGCTAACTTTCCGACAATCCCTGACTCTCCCCAAAGAATCCAGACTTTCAGTTTTATTTGACCAGGGATGACTTTCATCTTATACCACTGAGAGAAGAAAGTATTAAATTAAGATATCCTATATAGCATCTATTAGCAACATGTGGGTATTTTAATTAAAATTAATTAAACTGTAATTCTTCAGTCTAAGTAGGCACATTTCAAGGGGCTGTGTAGCTAGACTAGGGACTACTATATTGGACGGTATAGATATAAAACATTACATCATCACAAAAAGTTCCACTGCTAGAAATTTCACAGACAGTTATCAGAAGTTATAGATTCCTGAAGAATTCTCCAAGGTTTTTCTGAGGTTCCACTGTTTCTCATAAATGTAAAGAATGTAGTGAGTAATCAACCATAGTTTCTGGATCTAAGGCACTAAGTCAGGTCCTGGTAATTTCCTAGGTAAATAAGTTCCAAAAAAGGAGAGTTTTGAAACATTAAGGAAAGAAATAAGAGAGTCTTCTGGTTCTCTTCTTTTAACCATATATTCATTCAGTAGGTATTTACTGGGCCCTTACTATGTACCTAACACTTTCATAGATTTCAAAGGCAAGATGGAATAGACCAGAGTGTGTAATTGATCAAAGACAAAGGGAGGGTTCTTATTTTAGATATTAACTGAGATTTCCTCATGCTTTAAGTAAAGCTTGAAAAGTGTTAATATCTGGCCATTAAAGGGAAAAAAAGCAAAATAATAAAAAAATCAGAGAAATTACAAAAAGATTGGAATGATTCCCAAACAAGAAAGAAGAGCATAATATATTATGTACTCTACAAACTGACAGAAGGTCAATACGATTGGAACAAAGTGAGTATGAGATATGACTGGGCACTAACACATCTTATGAACACCAAAATTTTAATAGGAGTTTCTAGTCGTAAAACAAAGCAGACTATGGTATGGTTAAGTGAGATAATGTGTGGGAACTCAACAACTGGTATTCTAGAAGAGTAGGTAGATAGTGACTGTTTAAAATTTGTATCATCAGTTTGTTAATTAGAATGTAGAGAGTATATTCTTTATTTTGAAAACTAGATTTAAAGTATGTGATCACATGGTGACAATAAAAGCATAATTTTACATTTAGAAAATGTTTCACAATTTATAAAAACTTTTCTGACATATCATTAATATATTTATTATTCACACAAATTTTAGGGGAGTAGGTAGATCATGTATTACCATAGCAGTTCAACAGATACAAAATAGGCTACATGACTTGTTCATGGTCACATAACTAATATGCAATAGAACCAGAGCAAGAGCTCAGATCGCTAAGTATGGTTCTTTACTATGTAGTAATAGATTAGATTTCCAATAACCTTTGAAAGTAAAAAGTAATCTTGAAATTCAAAAATTGAAATTCACTAGGGTAAATTATAATCTAGAATAATAAGAAAAAGATAGCAAACTTAAATACAAGATCTGGAATGACTTGCAAATATGGCAGAAAAATGATTTAGGATTAACATGCTCTAGTTTGGGGATTACCAAAAAAAAGACATAGCCAGAAAGAATAGAGCAGTGTAATCTGTCGATAGTATGGAATAGTAGAGTGTAGTCCCTGAGGTCAGACTTTGGGGGTGCTAGTCTTGGCTCCTCTGAAGTTTATATTTATGAACTTTGACTTATTTAACCTTTCTGTGACTCAGTTTCTTCATCTACAAAATGAGTATATAATAATAGTACCTGCTGCCTAGAGTAGTTAAGATATAATGAGTACTTGAAAGCTAAAAACATGGCTCTTGGTTTCTGCATCTATAAAATGGGGACATAGTAATTATACCTACTGCCTGGAATTAAGATTTTAATAAGCACTTTAGAACTAAATACCTAGCTTATAGCTACATTATATGAGCTTTCATCTGCTTTTCCTGTCCCTTTTCCCTTTTTCTTATTTTTAGATATCATAAGTGAATTCTCAACACTCAAAAATCTTACAGTATCAAAATGACAGTTTTTAAAGGAAAGAAATATTTATTAAGCACTTAACATGTGCTAGATACTACGTTAAACTCTTTCATTTAATGTAATCTTTCATCCTCACAGTGACTGCTTTTAACTTCATTTTTAAATAACTTTAGACTTACAAAAATTGTAAAATTAGTACATAGAATTCCCGGATACCCACCAGTCAACTTCCCCCTAATGTTAACATTTTATATAAGAGGATATGATGATCAAAACTAGGAAATTAACGCTGAAAATACCAGTAACTGTGAACTACAGACATACTCTGATTTCACAGTTTTTCCTTATTTCCGTTTTTGTTCTAAGATCACACGAAACATTTATTTGTCATGTCTTCCTTTGTTTGTTTCTATCTGTGACCTTTTTTATTCTCTTTGTTGTTCATGATCTTGATACTTTTGAAGAATCTTTTTCAGTCATTATAGGATGTTGTTTAATTTGGTTTTATGTGATATATTCTCATAATTAAGGATGAGATCATGTATTTTTGACAGAAATACCATAGAAGTGATGTGACCCTCATAATGCATCATACAGTACGTACCTTGTGTCCCAATGTCTTATTATTGGTCATGTTAACCTTTCTCTCTGGGTTAAGGTTGTGTTTGCCATTTTTCCTCTATAAAGTTACTGTCTTCCTGCTTTAGTTAGTAAACATATTGGTAATATATTTGGACTATATAAATATCCTATTTGCCCACTAATTTAACTTCACTACATTTGATCACTGGTTTAAGGCTACATCTATGAACGTCCTCATTTGTAATATTGATATTGTTCCTTTTATAACAAATAGGTATTTTAGTGGATATGTACTTATTCAAATATGCTGATTCTCTTCATATTTTAGCCCACTAATTCTAGCATATTTTACTTCCAAAATCTTTTAACATATTATTTTCTTAGTTTTATAGACACAAATCCAGGTATGTCCATACTCTAAAGTCTCTTCTAACTTCATCAATCTGGTAAATCATATTAGCCTAAATAAATAAATCATGTTAGCCTAAATATATAAGGGAGAAGAATCTACCAGGAAGATAAGGGTGTAGGGGATACAGAACTAGAAATATGTACCTTTGAGAAGAAAAAAATGAGTTTTTAAGAAAATTTGTATACTAGATGGGGATCTGCTATCTATTGAGGGCAAAGTAAGAAATTTAATTAAGTGCTTAGTGACATGATCCTAGAGTGACTAAGGTATTTGTATGAATTGTGGATGTGTATACAAATAGAATGAACTTTAACTTCTCTGTTTTATATTTGAGAACTTTATTTCAATCTTGAATTGTCACTTTTATAAGATTTCATTGAAGACATAAGAAATGTTTATTTTGCATCCCCTGGCACAGTTGTTAAGTCTGCAGACTACTGCTGGCACAGTCCATATACATCCCAAGGGCATGGGTTCATGGGGACAGTGTTGGGGGTCGAAGTTGAGAGAGGGTAGCAGATAAGATGAACAACTAAATAAAATAAATGCTTCTTCCTCTTCTCCCTCTACCTGCCTACCTACTCAACTTCATTACTGGCTACACCTTTCCCTTAAAAAACAAATATTTCTTTGATTGGGTTACGAAAATTCTCATTAAAAGGTAGATAGAGGAGTAGGCCCTTGTGGCTCAGGCAGCGGAGACCCTGGCATGTGAACAACATGAAGCTCAGAGACCAAGGTTCCTGAAAAGCCAAAATAAGCAACTAACTAAAGATGCTTCTTCCTCCTCTCCCTTTCTTTCTTGAACAGAGACAGACAGACAGACAGACAGACAGAATCCTTTCCCTCCAGGTTGGTAGAAGGCAACTGGGAATTCTCATTCTTAATTTACTCCTTATATCACCTTGAAGTAAAACCTCTCTTTAAAAAACATCCAATACATGTAAGATTCTGCTCTCATGATGATAAAGTGAATCTCTTTCCAGAGTGTGCTTCTTATCTTTATTAAATATGAACTATACTCAATCATAAGTAAAAATCCTAGTAAAATATACTGGTGGAAAGGAGATTGGGAGAATATATATGAGTCATTTTAATTACATATATATTAGAGAGAATGAAGATATTGTTATTTGGCATTTTTTAGCTGTTTCTAGTCAATACTAATAATCTTTTTCCTAAAACTGTGAGAATTTCATTTCTCATCTTATCAGACCTCTGTTCTAAAATAAGCGCCCAAAAGCAAAATAGTCAGCATGTTTGAAAGGTCAGCAGCTTCATCCTGCCACAAGTGGCTGTACTTTTCAGAAACAACATTCCTCTAGAATTGTCATATTAGGTGTAGTAGACGCTTAGCTTTATATATCATCTGGAGTTAGTATTCAGTTAAAATTACATACATATTTCACTAAAGATTTTTTTTTTCTTTTTTAAAATTTTTTTAAAGGAAAGATGCAGACAGGAAAAGAGAGGAGGAAGAAGCATTTTATTTATTTATTTTATTTACTTGTTCATCTTGTGACCCAGGTCCTTGAAATGTATTTGGACGGCACTGGTCAAAGACCAAGGACCTAAGCCACTAGGGCACACCATAATGTTTTGTTGTCCTGTTTTTTTAACAGAGGGAAAAAAACGGGAGGAGGAAAAAGAAAAAGTTTTGTTTGTTTTTGTTTTTGTTTTTTTTTGGCTTTCCTCTGGCACTAGGACATGAACCTGGGTCCTTGGGCTTTACATGGTCCATAACATATCTGTCTCAACTGCCTGAGCCTCAAGACCTTGCCCAAAATGTCATAGTTTCTGATGTTGTTTGTAAACTAAGATTTGTTTGCCTTGCTCCCTAAATTATTCTGTCCTGTATATCCCGATTAACATTGTTTGTTACTCAGATATATTCCCCATCTAGTATGTGTTTCTTTCTCCCTGTTTGAAACTTTGCATAGTGATGGAATAAACTATTAATAAAGCCCAAACCACAGACAGTTTTAAGAGTCCCACTGAATTCAGACAAGGATTTTTTAAGTTACCTGAAATTGTGAAAACATGACTAAAAATCCTATCTATAACGAGTTATATTTCAAATCAGAACATTTATGATATAAAACTTCCAAGTATCTGTGATATGAAATATAGGCCTCTAGAATTTAATTGTCATTTTTTAACTTTTATCTTAAAAAAATTACCTTTCATTGCAGTTCTTTGAAAAGTTAGGTATACAGCATTAGTATTATTTCCAGTCGTTAAGCTCTAATGCTCAAAATTAATTCAGTATTCTTTTTTATTTTTAAAGGAAGGATGCAAGAATGAAGATAAGCTGGTAGGCAGGAAGAGAGAGGAGGAAGAAGCATTTTTATTTTATTTTTTATTTAGTTGTTCACATTGGTTGTTCCCCTCAGACCCAGGATGTGAACCTGGGTCCTTGGGATGTACATGGGCTGTGCTTCTTCAGAGGCAACTGACCTAACCCACTCATCCACCAGGGATACCCAGTATACTTCTTTTTACAAATCTCTATTTTATTTGTAATTTGAAAACTGACCAGATATTTCCTGATATTAAGGAGTCAATAATTTCTAAAATATGATAGTAGTTATGTGGTTATGTTTAAATCATTGCCTTTCAGAAAGCTATACTAAAATGTCTACAGGTGATACTGTATAGTATATGGAATTTGCTTCAGAATAATGTGAAAAGCAGGTGGATGATAATATAGATGAATAAAATTCATCATTCATACTATGTTGTGGCTTGATATTATATATTCCTTAGAGATTATTGTACTAGTCTGTTTAGTATATGACTAAAAATTTTTAAATAACTCAATATTCAAGTCTCTCATTTTGACCATGAGAAACTGAATCCTAATTTACTAATAAAATTTTGTTTTATTCTACTGATTAAGAGAATTTTTTTCTCCTTTCTTTGAATAGACTGAAGACATTAAAGAGATTGCCAGAAAGACACAAGCATTGCCAAAGGTGAACCTGAAGAGGAAGCGAATCGTGATTTTCACCCAAGGGAAAGATGACACTATAGTGGCTACAGGTACATGTGGAAACTGAATGATAAACCCAGTATTTCAGAGGTTAATCATATATTTATCATATATAATCCAAATTTTATATTTTTGATTGTAAAAATTGTATTTTCATTTATTCACAACAATGCACCCTTTTTTTTTTTACTGCCTTCACCCATTTTGCTCCCCCCCACCATGACCCTCACCTCTGGAAATCACCTATCTAGTATCTATATCTCTTAAGTTTGGGGTTTTGTTTTTGTTTTTGTTTAAGTGAGATGGTACAGTAATTTTATCTTTCACTGACATATGTCACTTAGCATAATGCTCTCAAGGTCCACTCATGTTCTTGCAAATGTCAAGATTTCCCTCTTTGTTCTGTGTGAATAACATTCCATTGTATATATGTGTATACATACATTTTTTTAGCCATTCATCTATTGATAGACATTTAAGTTGTTTCCAAATCTTTGCTAGTTTAACTAATGCTGTTACAAACATGGATTTTCATGTATATATTTATACATACATTTTCAATTTAATATTTCCCTTTTCTTTAGATAAATACCCAGAAGTATATTTATTGGATCATATAACAGCTCTATTTTCAGTTTTTTTAGGAACCTTTATAATGGTTCCATAGTAGCTGCTCCAATTTATATTCTACCAGCAAGGATTCACTTTCTCCACATTCTTACCAACACTTGTTATTCCTTGCCTTTTCGATGATAGCCATACATCAGGTATGAGGTAATATCTCATGGTGATTTTGATTTGTGTTTTCCTGATGATTAGTAGTGTTGAGGACCTTTTTTATATGCTTGTTGGCCATAGTTAAGTCTTCTTTGGAAAAATGTCTATTTAGATCTTCCTGCATTTTAATCAGATTTTTTTTGCTATTAAGTTGAATTCTTTCAACTATTCTCTTCCATTCCAGAGGTCACCTTTTCATTCTGTTGATGGTTCCTTTGCTGTACAGAAGTTTTTTGCTTATTTGTTTGATGTTGTCTCACTTATTTTTGCTTTTGTTGCCTTTGCTTTTAGTTAAATTTTCAAAATATTTGTCAAAACCAATATCCAGGAACTTACCCACTATGTTTTCATCCTAGAAGTTTTATTGTTTCAAGTTTTTTACTCATTTGAGTTCATTTTTTGTACATTTTTAAGATTATAGTCTAGTTTCATTCTTTTGTATGTGATTTCCAATTTCCTCAGTACCATTTATTGAAGAAACTATCCTTTCACCGTGGTATATTCTTGCCTCCTTTATTGGAAATTGATTGACCTTATAGGGGTAGGCTTATTTATGGACTCTCTTCTGTTCCATTAATTCCTGTGTCTGTTTTTCTGCCAGTACCATACTACTTGATTATTATTGCTTTTAATATAATTTGATACCAGAAGTGGGATGTCTCTAGCCTTGTTCTCTTTTTTCAAGATCACTTTGACTATTCAGGGTCTTTTGTGGTTCCATACAAATTTTAGAATTGTTTGTTCCATTTCTGTAAAACTGTACCTTTATGTTTTTTTTTATTTTAATAATATATCTGCCTTCTATATAAGCAGAAAACTTTTTTTTCAAGAAGAGACTGTATTAAAATTCAGTTGATTGAGCCACTTTGATTTAGTTTGGTATTTACTTTGGTATTTTGGAGATTTTGTCAGTCTAGAAATGTCTTTCCTAAAAAATAATTACAAATACCTTTGTTGGAATAAAATTAATTTCATCACATTATAAATAAAATCCAAAAATAGACACACCCTGATGGATGATGGCAGATATGTCAGTTGCCTCTGAAGAAACTCAGCCCACATATCCCTGCGTCCAAGTCCTGGGTCCAAGGGAAAACAGCCAGTGTGAACAACTAAATAAAAATTAAAGAATAAAATGCTTCTTCCTCCTCTTTCGTCCCTTAAAAAAATTCCAGAAACATTACTTTTCTCTTTTAAACTTCAAGAAGAAAATATCACTTCTACTTTTATTCAGACATCTATTTTTATAGCACTCATAGAAATAGAATAGGAATTTCATGTAGTAAACAAACATTTTTATTAAAATGATTAATGTTATCAATATGATGCTACACACTATAAAGCCAAAATACCAGCCTTTTATTTTTCTGAATTATTAAGATTGAAGTCAATCAAAATATAATTTGTAAGTATTTTAAACAACAGCAATTATTACCTTTGTACTTATTCAGTAGTGCTGAACACCAAAATTTAAGATATGAGCCATAGGAGCTGAGAAAATTAATATACATTGAAATATGAACACATGGGTGTATGATTATACTTTATTATTAGTTCAGACTATATTTGTCATATAGACTCAGAGAAAGAGATCAATAAAGCATATAAAAGATGTTATAGTATATATTTTTGAGTTAAATATGTGAACCTAAAAAGAGTCAAAAAGAAGTTAATATTAGATGTTTGAGAAGAAGGGCCCCTGGAATTAATTCATTCCAACTTTGTTATTTTAGAATTGTCAAAAGCAAGATTCAGAGATTTACTTTAAAAAATATTTGTTTCAGAATAATTCAATGAGTGGTAGTGAAGGGGGGTATAAATGAAGAGATATTCACTATGACTTAATAATTGTTGAAGTTGGATAATAGATAAGGATGGCTTTTATGCTACCACAACCTTCATTTTTCTATATGCTTAAATTTTTCATAATTAAAAGTTTAAAAAAGAAAGACATAAAAGTATGATTCAGAGATATTAAGTGGTTTTTCCAAGATAGACTGGTATCCTTGCTAAGCCCTGTATTCCAGGAAGGATTTAAAGAAAGGAGGGCAGTCCAGTCAAAGAGGATCATGTGACCAGAAACATCAGATAATCTGTAATCTTTTGTGACAGGAAAAGTCATGTTGTTAATTTGTACAAGAAAGATAGAAACAAGTCATGAAGAGAAATTCTGCATTGAGAATAACTACCTGAATTACTGTCTTTCTATAGTAAGTGGCCTGTTCCTGTCTTAGCAATGAACACTATTTGGAAAACTGAAAAAACATGCCGACTTATCTTAGAGGAACTGTAGTTCTGCCTTCAGATTCATAAAATGCTATTTGGTTGCTCTTTATGGAGACATTTATTTTAGGGCTTTTTACATTCCAGATATACATATTGTACAAATGTCTTCCTCGTTGTAAATTTACACAGTTTTCCCAAAATTGAAACCTTTAAAATTAGCCTTCCCCTCCTGTGACTGAATTTCCATGTCAACTCATTTTGTTCTTTATTAAATCTATTAAATCATTCTTAGGAATGCTTAGCAGCAGGAATTTATTTGAGAAAAGACACTGGCTAATCTTTGTTATTCTACTCTATGAAAATGAACTTAAATTAGAGGATGCACTATATCTGCAATGCATGGTAAATACAAGATGGATAGAGAATCTGTTCACTGGTGTCAGCTACAAAAGCAAACATGATAAATGTTAATGCAGTTTTGAGCCGTGGGATAAGCTATTCAGTGCACAAGCGTAGCTGAATCTCTTTGCTATGTTGTTATTCATGGCAGCCAAATAAATGTCAATAATAAAAGAGAATTAAAGATTTTCATTTCCCAGAGGCAATCCTCTAATACGGCTTGATCTTTCATTTCATTTGTAATTCGTTCTCATGTCAGGATGCAATCATTCGCCAGGCTCTGGGTGTCATGTTAAGTCATTTAATAATGATTAAGAACATAAAAATGCTTGGCCTGTGGGGCAATTCACAGAAGAGATGCCAATTTGTTATTGTTTTCCCTCCATTCCTCTTGAATATGGATCAGCTTTTTCCCACCTCCTAGCATTAAAATACTAATGGAAGATGGGGATAAAAAGTGTCCCTCAATTTACCATAAGTGACATTGCAGAATGGCATAAGGCAATGCTGACATACTTATTAAAGCACTAATTAGAAATCATTGTTCCTAAACCTCACACTGTATTTTTAAATGGTCACTGCAAGTTTGTGGCATTCAGCAATAATGTAACAAAATCAATTTCCTAGAGACCTTTCTCCTTTGAAGATATGGTACCTATCAACCACTTTCTCTTAGATTATAAATAAAATTCTTTGAATTTCTCTTCTTTTAAATTGCATGTGACTCTGAAGTCTTTTCTGCTTATCTTTTTTGGGGGGTCACCTCCATTTCAGATTAGATATCAATCCTCTGTCGTCATCTAGCCCAGAGGTTTTGTCACATATCAATCATTGTTTCATTGCTTGCAGGCTAGATGAGTTCCAAGCTTTTTATTTATTTATTTTTTGGCAGTGGTGGGGGGGTGCACTGGAAAGTATTAAGAATGAGAGACGGAATGAAAGGCAGAAAAGAAAAGATGATTTTGTTATTTTGATGCTTTTATTAAATATTAGATTAAACCTGTTTGATAACAGTCAGGTCAAGGAAATCATTTCTGTATCTAAAAACTTTAGAAAAACTACAACTAAAGATTTTCTTTACTTGCTGGACAACAACTACTTATGAGTTCTTTATATATTAATACTTTATTGTATTAAGAATTATAATATAAATATATAAATACTGGCATATATCCATGTTATCACTTTTTACAAAACTTCAATTTTTCCATATTTCTGTACTAAATATGTCACTAAAATTGGAAAAATCAATAGGACTTTTGTTCTAACTTGAAAATATTATATATCACCTAGTGACTTATGAAACAACTAAATAGGTCCACTTAGCAATAAACTGTAGAATTTTTATTTTGAATATTGTTATAATTCTTTCTGGGCTATTTGAATTATAAATGTGCCCAAAGGGAGAAAACAGATTAGACCACAAGTTCTCAACTGTAGCAATGGTTCTATCATGTCGGAATCACTTAGTAGACTTCCAGTAAATATAGCACAGCCTTCATAAAAACAACACCCCCTTACTCTAATAAATCCCCTTGAGAGGTATTATCAGATACATCCCCAAGAAGATGTATGAGAGTGGGAATCATGGGTCTGGAATAGGAGTGTTTTTGTTGCATATTTGTTGAAATAGTTCCTTTAAGTGATAGAGCTCTGCTCTCTATACTCCATTTCTCACTTTGAGAACCGCTTGATGAGGTGACTTGATAATGTTGCCACAGTTCTATAATCCTGTGAGATGATGGAAACAGGAGGTTTTAGCAGCCAAATATCTACTATTTCAATAAATCAGACCTTAGTGAATGCTTTTCTTTCTCGGTCATGATTATTAAGGGTCGATCCACTCTTACAGGCAATCTACATATTACTTTAGTGTCATGCCTTTGAGGAGTTTATAATTTAAAATTGGAATATCATAGTTCTCTGTGTCATTTCATTACACGTAAATGGGATTATTAAACGTGCTTGTCTTCATGTTCCTGAGTTCTTAAAGAAATTTGTCCCCACATTGGCTAGTTAAGTTTTCATATTCTTTGAAAACACTCATTGTCATCCATTACTCTTAAGAAAAGGTCAGTGTGATTTGCAATTCTGGTAGGCATAAAGCACAGAAAGTGTGCAATAGAAAAATGCAAACTCTGAAGGAAAACATTCTTTGTAACTGACTGAACGACGTCAGCCCATCGTCACATCTCCTACTGCTGCAAAACATTATTATAAAGCATGTTGAAAATGTTATCTCTACTACAGCCAAACCCATTTTTTATGATGATCTTGTTGGCATAGGTTGGTGATGGTGTGGACAGAACAAATGTAGTAGCTTCTTTGAGAATGACTGAGTATGGCATTCTTAGAAAAGCCTTCTTACCAGATAAGATTTTTAGAAGTATCTGTTTTTTTATTAGGAGTATAAACAACTAATAGCTCATGTTTCATATTTAGGTTTTTGTAGCCACAAAAGACAAAAAGCCTTTAATTAGCCAAGAGGTAAAAAAAAGTAATTTAGAAGAGTATATATAGAATTGTCACATTCCTGATAGAGTAATATATTTGGGACATAGTTGATGTGGTTTAGTAATCTCAGCTCTGTCAAGAAACGAGACTCCTTTTAATGGCCATCTTTCTATCAAATAGTAGCCTACTAGAAAGCAAAATAGGCGATAATAACATTTACACTAGGTAAATGTAAGCCCTATTATAACTGTTATCCCTTGAAGAACCTGTAACTCAGAATAATTGAAGTATAGATTCTGTATAGTAAAATTCACATACATTTTACTAAATAACAGGTGGTAACTACAATAAAAATACAGAATATCTTATATAGTGTGTTTTGAAGCAGAGTATGCTTATAGAAATTGGTACAACTTTTCAGTAACTGTGTCAATACCACAGACCAAGAATCCATCTTTTGTACTCCCTTCCTAATCATTTTCCCCCAAAATAACCACTACCAAAAATAACAATTATTTTGGCCTCTGTGGCTAACAATTCATTTTACCTCTTGAAATAAATGCAGTTCAGAGACTTTATCTGATTCTGTCCCCATCTTTTTTTAAAATACTTCTTACTTTTTGACAGTATAGGATGCTCTAGACTCCTTTTTCACCCCCGCCTTAGTCCTGGAATCAAACACTTCAAGTAATACCAGTTCCTTTTCTTTGGCAACTGATAGTGGAAGTCCAAATCAATCTCATTACTATTTGAGTATCATTGCTATGAGGCCCTCTAAGCAAATAAATTAGTTCCATATGTATATATGGGGTGTGTGTATGTGTGTGTATGTATGTCTCTAATATATAGAGACACTAATATATATAGACTAATACATATAATAGTCTATAATAGACACCTATCTATATTTATTTCTAGGTATATCTCTTTATACATTTAAATTACATGAGTTCCAAGTGATAAGTTTGATTCCTGTTCAATAACAGAGTTCTTTCTATCTAATCTTTACTCTTTCGTTATAACATCTGACACTGGAAGTTCCGGCTCTCGTTATCTAAAATACATTTATTTATTTGTTCCATCCTAAAGTAATATTGAATTGCTTGCCAATACTCTTTTAAGAAACATATTTACTTAGTAAAGTACAGTAACTTATTTACAGTTCTTGTCTTTAGCCCTAGAGCCTCCATTCAAAATAATATTATCCAAAATAATTTAGGTTGCTTCTTTTATTATAGCCACTTCAGTTTGTTTATACTACTTTGTATTCCATTTTGGGTTTTTTCCATTTTTCTTATATGGATTGTTATTTTTATTCTTTTATTAAGTAAAATTATAGTGTCTATTTCTGTGTGTTTGGATAAATGCACAGAATCATGTAGCCACTTACCATAGTTGTGATACAGAAGAATTCCATTTTTCAGTTTCAGTTTTCCAAAGTGGTAGTACTAGTTTATACTCCCACTACCGGCATATAGGATGGCTCTAAATTGTTCTACTTCTTCACCAGCATTTGCTACTCTCCCTCAAATTTGGTTGCTATTTTCATAAGGCTGGGTCTACTTCTGATTTGCCCCACTCCTATACTATAGCTCTCTGAAATCTCAACTGAAATCCTAGGATATTTTCTAGAGTCCCTACTCCTTGGTTGGTTCTGAGCTACAAGTTTTATCTCTTTAGCACCATATTCTTGTCTTATAGACATCTCCTGCTTAGTGTCATGGCCTCTTGTCCTGATACCTTCAAATTTAGCAAATGCATCAAAGGAGAAAATTCCTGAATATCAAACTTATTTCCCTCTGTTCCTCATCTCTTCAGGATTTTAACTTCTCAATTCTACTTCTTCAACAACCCAAACTCCAATCTTTGTCTCATCAGCCCTAGAGGTTGCCAAAACCTCCATTGTCTCTACGTCTCTTAGGAACAGCCCATTGCCTAGATTTTTGATCTCTTATGCAGCACCAAGAATTTGCAAATGCTCCACGAGCAAAATTTAATTTTTAAATCTCTACCTCCCTCTTCAATGTTCTCTTCCCTCAGGGATCTTGTCCCATCCTGTCTTGGCTACTTCGGCAGTTCTCATACCTTCACTTACATAAAAATAATTTTTAGTTTTTCTAGCTGTTTATGGTATAGGAGTTGATTTGCTATAAGCTCTAGCATTAGAACCTATATCGAAGTCTCTACATTTTTACTATAAAATAAAAATATACATATGGCCCAAGAATTTAAGTGGGCTCGTCTATTTGTTATATAAAGTTCTTAGTTGATTTAGCAATACTGCTCTCCACAGCCCATTTTGAAAACTGCTGGATTAGGAAATTTTCCAAAGTAAGAGATAAAAACAGTTGAAGTAGAACCTAGCTTCCTGAATTCCAGTGTAGTCTAATCTCTTTGATATCATGTTGCCTCCTTTATTTATTGTTCTCAACCTGAAGGGATTTTCCTGTAACTATTTTGGTTACAATTGAGCAAGTGCTAGAGACTAGGGGAATTCAACAGGCAGCTAATGATACAGGCCAAGGATACAAATTGTCTAGCCCAATATATCAATAGCACCAAGACTGGAAAAGACTTGTCTTACAAATACCTCAGAGTATAGATAACTGTGTGCTCCTTCTTTATGGCTAACTACACGTAACCATTAGATCAATACCAGTAGACTTTAGTGGGATAAATCTTCTTGTAGGATAATAATAAGAAGTCCTTTAACCTAAGAAAGTTTCCATATATGATCTTTTCCATATCATTGGTTAACTGAGTTTCTCAGAACATCTGCCAGATAATCTCCAATTCTGACTTCTTTTTAGTTAGAATTTCTTAGCGCAGGAAAATATTCTCATGTGGAGAAGTGTATGCATTTCTTACAAAAGCATTTTGTGCATGGATATTTAGATTATAGCTTACATTTACCCACACTCTTATGGATTATATATACATTAGCATAAGTGGCTCTTAGAAAATGTATCCATCTTCTTTTAAAAATCCAAATAATATATTTCTGTAATTGAAAGCTTTTGAAAATATAATAAATATGGATATTTACCTAACAGGTATACTACCAAATGTTTTTCAGAATAATTATTGTTTGTACCCAGTGAATAATTCTTCTGAAATTCAATGAGAATCTAAAATTCATTTTTCAGGGCATTACAACTTGGCAGCAAAATTTTATTTTGGCTGAAACACTCCATGCAAGTTTTGGCTCAGATAAAAATCTTTGGATATGTAGCAAAAAATATGATTCTGATAAACTGAACTGCTAAAATTTTCCTCCATTTAAAAGAATAAAATAGTTGCATATTGAATATTAACAGTCTAAATGCGTGTACCCGTGTGACTGAGGTGCCAACCAGGTAAGCCCAAGAGTGCAAGACCTGGGGAGGGTGGGAGGGCGCAGGGAGAGGGACACCTAGAAACAACACTTAAATGAAGTACTTAAATGGTGATTTAACTGTTAACCTTATTTCTTTGATCCTTTACCAAGATTTATCCTAATCAAATTTAACATCATTTTTGATTAATTGATTTTTAAAAGTACCCCAATCAAAGCCAGCATTTCTGAGGGTTTTCCCATCTTTGTTCAGTTTTGGCTCATAAAGTTTATTTAGCTTCTCTCTGATCTGTTATTTAAAGTGCTTCTATTTAGAACCTTATGATTTAATAAACAATCTAAAGTCTTAAGAAAAATGTGCTTTTTGTCAAATTAATAATTTGGCACTTAGTCACCTTCAATTTATTGATCACAATAAATTTTGCCTGAACTCTTATTAAAAGAATTCCTAGGACTCTACCCCTATCCACCTCTAATGAAGGGATTTTTTTTTTTTAAGAGGAAGGAAGGGAGGAGAGGAAGAAGCATTTAAGGAAGGAAGAGGAGGAAATGGCATCTTTATGTATTTAGTCAAGCAAACTGAAATTGCAAAGGTATCCCAAGTTAATGGAATAATAAGATCAAATGACAGTGAGTTGTATGATGTATCACAAAGAATGACAAATATTGGAGAGAGGTTTGGGTATGCATGAAATGGTAAATTGTGATGGGCCTTTGAATGCTATCCTGGGCAATACATGATTAAATGCTTAGTACACACAGCAAAGAAAGAGATCATTTGTGCTGATAAACATTTTCTGGCCCGTTTACATCATTTCATAAAGGAAAGGAACTATACTTCTATTTGTTTGTAAAGCCCTATTACAGAGGGATCAGCAAATACTAAAGATGAAGATCTTTTTTTTTTTTAATTAAATGTCAAAGAATAAAAGCTGCAATAATCCCTCTAAAAAGTATTAGTGATGAACAACCCCATGGGGTCAGAGTGAGAGAAATTTGATAGGGTTAGAAAAATTCTAGAGAAAAGAGCTATAAATAAATCGTGGTAAAAGCACTAGGGAAAATGCCTTAGAAAATTAATAAAGATTGGCTTGGTTTAAAGATGATAAACAAAGACTAGTGCAAAAGGCTAATGAATTCATTCATGGAGAAAGTTTATACCAAAGTGCTTTCTTAAAGTATTGCTTGTAGATTAGCTCTTATTAAGCACTTTTTTCTTAAAGTTAAGGGAAAAAGAGTAAGTAATCCATTAATAAAATAATAATAAAATCTGCAGTTGCTACTAAATTAGGAGCTACTGTAGCTATTAAGAAAACTACAGAAAGTCTGATAATGAATTCTGGAAGTTAGAGACAGAAAATCAAAATACTGTTTAAATTAAAATAATAATATAGCCACATCACTTTTAAATCTACATTGAAGCAGCAGGAAACAATAGAAAAATGTCTTCATTTTCAGGAGCTATTCCTGTTTTAGGGATCAAGAACTAAATGGTAGAGACTCCTAAAATTTATAACAGTTGGAATATATCTTCACTAACAAGTCAACATTTCTAAGATCTGTAATTTGATTATATTCTGTGATTCAGAGTGAATTTTTTTTAAGGAAAGATGCAGATAGGAATCAAGGCTAGTAGGCAAGTAGGCAGAAGAACAGTGTTTTGTGAAAAAAAATTTAGATAAATCTTTTAGATTATTTTTTGTAAAAGGAAAGGTGCAGACAGGGATGAAGGCAAGCAAACAGGCAAGCAGGAAGACAAAGGAGGAAGAAACACTTTATTTTAATTGTTCATCTTGGTTGTTCCCCCCAGCCCCAGGTTTTGAACCTGGGTCCTTGGAATGTATATCTATTATAGACTGGCAGCCTTTTCCACTAGGTTACCAGGGTGCACTGTGACTCACATTTTAATGAAGGAATTGTTTTGAAATTATCTTAATCTCTTAGGTTTTGTTTAAATAGCTATAGAGTATCTTGGTCTTAAGGAAGATTAAATGAGGAACAATGGGATGGAAAGCTAGATAAAAAGGTGTAGTTCCCAGGAACAATTCTAGCAAGGTTCATATTTCTGCTTGAACTATTGGTTAATGTAAATATACCCATGAGTCCTAGAAAGCAAACAGTGACCTTGACTTTTTGTGTACTACAATAGGATTTATCATTTTATTTCTACAATAAGAGATTGTAGCATGATTACTGTGGAAAGATCAACAGTGTCATTTGTTATGATCAAATAAATAATAGTTTTGCAGTTGGCTATTATGGGGTCTGTTAAAGAGGACTTGAAGTCTTCATAACAAATCCATATAGATTAAACTTTTTAAGCCTTGGCTCTAGCTACTTTTAGAATTTAACACAAAGTGTATAAAAAATGTTTTCTTTGGAAATGGCATCAGGTTTCTCTATTCTGTCAGCATTACTCTACAGAGGATATCATATTCAGATTTGTTTTATCGGGTATTATATAAGTTAAGATAGCGGTTGGGAAGGAAAAAATTCAAATATATTTAATTATATATATGTATTTTTTAATATTTTCTATTGCCTTAACTAAACAGTTTGTCGCAGTAAACTTTTAGAAATCCTGCTTGTTATGTCAGCATAACAAGTGGATTATAATGGGGGTCATTAGGTTTCTTTGACACATGATAGCAAGAACTCAACTCAGATGCCATTTGTAAGTTTATCTAAAAAGCATAGAGGCATTTGTCATCATTGACAGTACTGACATTTAATCTGAGATCTGTTTGCAACCCAGCTTTCCATGTGTTACTATGTATTTGGTGGTCTCAATTCAACTTCAGAGTGTATCTAGCTTTTTACCTTTGAGTTATTCAGAGGGAAAAAGGAAATGTATATATACTGGTGATGCGATTATTTTTCTCTAGGTGAGTCATCCCAACCAAAAAGATTTGAGGTGTTGGCCTCTTGTGCTGTTTCTGTTATTCACAAGACAAAACTATGATAAATTGGATTATTATAAAATAGATTAATGGTCTAGGAAGGAAGTAGAGTGGATTCAGGAATGCAGAGCCAACAGGGACTGAATAAAACTTAACCTAGGTGAGAAACAGATGTTGAGATAAGATGTCCTAGATACAGAGGTTGGTACAAATCTGGTATTAAATATAAGTACAGTCTCCAAGGGAGTATAACAACCTCAGCAGTTTTATTATGAACACACCAAGATACTATGTGAACTAGGAGTGGTAGCAGAAAAAATGGAAAAAGCTCTTTCCCAGGAGGCAGTCCATGTCATTCAAAGAGGTCTATTCTTATATAAAAGGAGTTATATTGATCTTCTAAAAAGAAAAGTTGCCAGTAGCTGGCAAGAACAAAAATGCCTAACAAACACGTTAGAGTTCTAGCAAGCTAGTTTTAGAAGGTAGAGACTGGAATGTTAGGAAAGATAGTCATTTAAGGCTAAACAAAGGGTATCTACACTGAAGCTCAGTTCAGTTCCCAAGAATGATTAGTGTATAAGACAACTTACTGAGGTAGGATAAATTTTTTTACAAACACAGCCACCCCCACCCACCACCCCAGCTTACATCTGGATGTCTAGACATATTCCCCACCCTATTCTTGATATATATATCCTGGTTTTATTGGGTCTAGTTTAGAGTTGGTACCCAACTCTGAAAGTGCAGCATGAACTATTAAGACCTGGGAAGAATATAAGCAAGGCAATAATAAGGAAGAAGCTCATAAAACCAAATTAGAACTTGAAATGTCAGCAGATAATTTCTCTATCTGCACTTGTCTAGGACAGGAAGCAAGCAAGTTGTTCCTTGTTTAGCTACTTACAATGCATAATTGACCATTGATATGTATAACATACTGACTGTGCTGGGCGTAGGAAATATGGATACAAAGGTCCGTGGTGGCTCTTCAAGGAGCTTATACTTAAATATGGAAGGTGAAATATACACCAGAAAATACTAGACAGAAAGGATTGCATGAATTTTTTTTAAATAAGGAAGGAAGCAAGAATGAAGCCAAGCAGGCACACAGAGAGAGAAGGAAGAATCATTTATTTATTCATTTAACTGTTTATTTTGGCTATTACAAACTATGCTGCAGCCACAGACAATACCTGAATCACCGAGGCATACCAAGATGATATGAATTTTATTTTAAAAAATTGTACTGTAGAAATAATGCAAGCATAAGTTCACATTACACTGGTCATTAGGAAAAGAGTGCATTTAAACATGACATGCACCTTGCTTTGTGGAAAGTAATTAAGATTTTGATGCAAATGAAAACTAGAAGTGACCTTACACATCATCTGGTTTATTTAGGAATTCTGAAAAAAAATTGAGACCCTCTATGTGAGAAAGTTTATAAAACTTTTCTAGGTGACAGCTTGAAAATGCGTATCCAAAGCCTTAAAGTTCACATATCCTTTGACTCGGTAATTTACAGAAATAATCCTATGGAATAATATGTCATATGAGCAAAGATTCACATAGAACTGTGTTCAAAATAGTATTGGTCTTAATTTTTTTTTAATTTCTCCTTTTGCAGCAAAAATGGTAGTTTTCATATATCCTTCAGCCAGCTTTCTTAAACATGAACATTTTATATAGCCATACTATAATTATCAAAGTCAGGAAATTTATACTGATATAATACTATTAATAAAGGAACAGGCTTTATCAGATGTTGCCAATCACCCACTCATATTCCTTTTCTGGTCTGGGATACAAGCCTCGCATAATTAGTGTCAATTCTTATACTCATACTCTGGCATATTTCTTCAATCTGCCTTGACTCCTAACTTTGACACTTGAAAATTTTGTAGAATGTCTCTCAATTTGGGTTTTTCTGTTTCCTCATGATTAAATTCAGGTTATGCATTTTAGGCAAGAATACCATAAAAATAATATTATATTCTTCTCAGTGCATTGTATCAGGAGACATATGATATCAATTTGCCTCATTAGTGGTGATGAGAATTTTGATGATTGGTTAAGGTAACACCTTTCACATTTCTCAGTGTTTTAATATCTTGTGGGGAGAAACTTTGAGATTATGTGTCTTTCTTTTTTTTCTCCCATCATACATTTTTCTTTCATTTTAACATCCATTGATTAATTTGTAATCATTACTGCTGTAGTGTAAGTCAAGTAATGATTTTGTTTTATTCTTTTAATTTTTAAAACATTTACTTTTATTAATGTATTTATTTTATACTGCATCATAAAATTATGTAGGCTGAACATATACATCATTGTAATTCAATACATTGAGTTTACCACCAATAGTTCAGTGTATCCTTCACCATATAGTTGATCAAAAATTGAAATGATTTTCTGTTTTTATTATTCCTTTTACATTTGTTCATTGGAATTGTTAACAGGAACATTCTCTTCTACTGTTTCATTTGTTTGTTCAGTTACTTATATTAGTTGGACTCATGGATATTTATTTTATGAATTAAAATTAATTACTATCCTTAATTGTTGCTCAGATTGTATTAAGTTTGTCTTTTATTTTATTTTTTCTAACCATCCTTGAGCTTTATATGGGCTGCACTTCAGCCATCTCAGCTACCTGAGCCCACAAGGGTGCACATCATTTTTAACTTCTTACTATTCTGGCACAAAATGATCCAGGCTCACATTTGTGCTTTCCCTCCTCAGCTATGGAATCAGCTATTTCTCCAACATGCTGGGTTACTTTATTGATAGTAGCTGTTCTCATTGTTTCTGGATTGTCTCTACCTGTAGGCTTCTCTGTGGATGGGATTAGAAAATAAGTGAATGTATATGCACGTCTGTATCTATATCTGTGTATGTGTTTTTTTAAATACTAGTTCACACTGATATTGCTTGCTCCAATCCAATATCACAGGGTTCCTGTCACATCCTGGTTAAATTTAATTTTGTTATGACCTTTAGAAAAAGACTGTAGTTCATTGCATACTGTGTATCTATTCACAAAGACAGTGACGTGTCACTCCCTCTCATTCCCATCTACCTCTTCTTCCACTCTGTTTCACCCCTCTTGTAAGCAGTTGAACTCATTAGTTTCTGACTTGCTTTTCCCGAAATTCTCTTTTTTTCTTCCAATTACTTGCTATAACTCACATATAATACAATTTATTAATTTGGAGTGTGTAATTCACATTTTTTCATATATTCACAGTTTCACAACCACAACCACAACTTTACAACATTTTCATTGTCCCAAAGAAACCCTTTCCCCAGTTCTCCTAACCTCTCCCTGACCTATCTCTAACCTGTTTCTATGCATATGCCTATTCTGGAAATTCCATTTAAAGGGAATTTTAACAATATGAGGTCTTTTGTATCAGGCTTCTTTCATTTAGTATGTTCTTAGGGTCCATTCATGTTATACATGTATTAGTGTTTTGTTCCTTTTTATTGCCATACAATTTTCTGTTATGTGGCATAGTGTTTTCTTAGGGCTGCCATAACAAATTAGCACAAACTGGGTAACTAAAACAACAGAAATTTATTCTCTCGTTTCTGGAGGTTGTAAGTCTTCTAAATATCAGTATGTAGATACAGATAGTAGGGGCACGCCCTGGTAGGTTGGTGGTTTAGTCTACTCATCATAGTCCACCTATATCCCATGGTCCCCAGTTCAAGACCCAGACACAAGGGAAACAACAAAGTCGAACAACTAAATAAAGTGTTTCTTCCTCCTGCCTGCCTGCCTGGCTTCCTGCCTACTCACCTTCATTCCTGCCTGCACCTTTCCTTAAAAAAAAAAAAAAAAAAGAGAGAGAGAGAGAAGATACCAGCAGGGTCATCCATTGCTCCCTCTGAAGAATTTTTGCTTGTTTCTTTCTAGCTTTTGCTGGTTCTTAGAAACAACCATTGGCATTCCATGACATTCCTTGACTTGTAGCTATATCATTCCAGTCCCAGCCTCCATCTTCACATGGCTTCTTCCCTGCATGTATCTCTAAGTATCTTTGCCACTTATATAGGGACACCTGTCAATTGATTTAGAACCTACCCTAATCGACTATGACCTTATCTTAAAAAAATTACATCTGGTGTAATTGGTGTACCTTGGTGGCTCAGGTGCTAAATAAGCCTGAAACTGGGGCATAGACCATGTAAAGCCCCATAGACCCAGGTTCTTGACCTGGGGCCAAGAAAAACAACCTAAACAAATAAACAAAGAGATAAAAATATAAAAATACTTTCTTCTCTCCTCCCTTCCTTCATTCCTTCCAAATGTTTCTCCCTTCTCTCCTCTCTTCAGAAAAAAAAGAAGAAATTTTATCTTTGAAGACCTTATTTCCAAATAAGTTTATCTTTTGAAATTCCAGGTGGACATGAAATATGAGGTGATACTTTTCAACCTACTACATATGAGTATATTTCATTATTTATTCATCTATCAGTTGATGAACATTTAATTCCTATATTTTATACCCAAATGAACAGCTATATAAATAACTTCTTCCCTCTTTTTAAAAGGTGACACACTATTTTTACTCTTTTGCACTTTACTATTTTTCTTTTTTTATACTTTTTTTTCCTTAGAGAAGAAGGAAGACAAAGAAGGAAGAAGCATTTTTAAGGAAAAATGGAAGAGGAGGAAGTACCTTATTTATTTGCTTATTTTTATTGTTACTTGTTTCCCACACTGTGGCTCCCCCTGAGCCCTGGCCCCAGGTCTTAAACCCAGGCCCTTGGGTGCTATATGGTCCACACCCCAGATGCCAGCTTAGCACCTAAGTCACCATGCACTTTGCTTTTTTCACTTTCTAATATAGCATAGAAATCTATCCA
This sequence comes from Solenodon paradoxus, assembly GCA_004363575.1. NCBI lineage: Eukaryota > Metazoa > Chordata > Mammalia > Eulipotyphla > Solenodontidae > Solenodon > Solenodon paradoxus. The sequence goes on from RJWH01000991.1 coordinate 484,329, forward strand.
AATCACTTAAAAGATCTTGCTCATTCTGTTCTAAGTGTTCACCAGAAAAAATTTATTAATATATCTCTATAGTAGATATTGATTTTCTCATCAAAGTACTTTTATTTACATAGAAAGATAGACTTTATGTATAGATTTACATGTGTGTTTCTATAAATGTGTATATAAATTTTTGTTTTCAATGTATCATTCATGTTACAAAATTCTCCTTCCTAATCTTCTGTTCTTCATTTATTAATTATACTTCAAGATATAAAAGAAAATATGCTTATGTGAATGAGCAATTAGAAAAATCTCAGCAGAGGAATGGAAACGTTAAAAAATGATAACTCTAGACCTAAAAAATAAAATTTCTGAAATGAAAAAATCACTAGCTGTTCTTTCAGCAGTTTAAGTAACAAGTGAATCAGCAAATTTAATACCTGGAATATTGATCATATTAAAAAAAAAGAAAAGGACCTGGGTTCATGACCTGGGGCCAAGAAAAAAGACCAAAATGAACAAATAAATGAAAATACTTCTTCCTTCTTTCTTTTCCTTCCTGCCTGCCTGCCTTCATTCTTGCCCACTTTTCTCTTTAAAAAAAAAAAAAATTATCTAGTCTGAAGAATGGAGAGTTAAAAAGATTTAAAATGGTGAAAAGCTTCTATAACATGTGGGATGGTATTAAAGGGCTTAACATATATGTATTTGAAGTTCCAAAAGGAAAGAAAAGAGAGACTTGATCAGGAGAAATATTCAATGTAATAATGGCTGAATGTTTCCCAAATCTGGTTAAAAATAATCCAAATATGAATTTATAGATTATATTTGGGAACCTCAGAAAATACAAAGCAAAGCACAACTAATTAAATCAAACTACTAAAACCAAATGATAAAGAGGAGATATTGAAAGTTGCTAAAGCAAAATAGCATATACATACAAGAGAAAAATTATGTAAATAATTGCAAAGTGAGTAGAATATCTTTAATTCTACTCTCTACAAAGAGAGTAGAATATCTTTAATGTACTGAAAGAAAACTTCCAACCCAGAATTCTGTATCCAGCAAAATTTTCATTCAAGGATAAGGGGGAAATAAAGAATTTTTAATATAAACCTTACATTAAATACATTTTCATGTAAATTAGACTTCGTACTATGTGATTTCACTAATATAAAGGCAATAGAAATAGAATCAAGTTCTCTTTGGAGGGAATTAATTGCAGAAAGGGAGTGTTTCAACACAACAAGCCACCCCACAAATTAGATTCCTTAAATAGCAGCAGTTTTATTTTGTTTTATTGTGATTCTGTCATCAAAGCTGTTCTGCTGGTCTTGATATGGTCACTGGTGTAATTATACTCAGTCAGTGTGTTGACTGCAGGTTAGACTCATTAGGGATGGTTAAAACTCTCTTCCTCTCTCCATTTCATCTCAAAGTCAAATCTTCTAGGGTCATACTTCTAGTACACTTTTCTGTTTATGTCTACTTACAAAGGGATTGTAAACAACAGAGAAACTATTTTTTTAAGAACAATGCAGCAAAAATAGTCTGAAATATTTCAAAAAAACACAAGAGCTTCTCTATGATGAGTGTAGAGTGTTCGTAAGGAAATTAATAGATGATCTGGTTTGGGGCAGGGATGGAGAAAGAACTAAGGGTTAGATTGCAATTAGATTTGAATGCTTGGCACACCCTGGTGCAGTGGCAGCTTGGTCAGCTGCCTTCAGCTGAGAGCACAAGTCACATATCCCAAGGATCCGGGTTCAAGACCCAAGAATGGGATGAAAAACTAAATAAAGTATTAAAGTGCTTCTTTCTCCTCTCTCTTCCTGCTCACCTTCATTCTTGCCTGTACTTTTCCTTTAAAATATGTTGTAAAGATTTGAATGCTTGACTGCAGATTGAATCTGCTATGAAAGAATGTGGGAATCTATTAAAACGTTCTAGTTTAGGAGATTTACTTCCATGTTAGTGCATAAAATTAAAAGAGGGAAAGTTTAAAATCACACAGATCACTTTGGAAGCAACAATTTAGATATGCAACAATAGGGATTTGAATCGAAATGGTGAAAAGAAGATAGATAGTAGAATTTATTCATTCCACATTCAGAGATTGAGTGCCTGCATGTTCCAGACACTGGGTAAATTACTGTGTATGTGGTGGTTTCTGTATTTAAGGAACTCACAGTATATGTTACAGAGATGTAAAAAAAAAAAATACAGACATAATTTTGTTTATTGCATATCATAAGATATTGCAGTTTTATCTGTAGATACTGATTTTCCATAGCATGTGCTAAACTTCATTTTTCATTTTTTAACAAAACGATATTTTAATTAAGGTACACACATTGTATTTTTAGACAATTCTGTTATATACTTCAGACTACAGTATAGTATAAACATAATTTTTACATGTGCTAGAAACCTAACAATTTGGATGAATCCCTTTTATTCTATTTTCACTTTATTGCGGTTGTTGGTAATGGATCTCACCATATCCCCAAGGTATGCCTGTGATCACAATTCGTTGTGATAAGAACTACAACAGATGAATGTTTAAGGTGTTGATTCAAGAAGAAAGAGCAAGTAATTGCAGGTGTCCAAGAAGTGCTTTATACCATGTTTAACATTAGATAGACATTTGAGGTTTGCCAAGCAAAGAAGACAAAAAAAGAACCTTCTAGGCAAAACAAATACATTTGCAAAGGCATAGACAAAGAAGAGAACAGCATCATGGATTTGGGGACATAGTTCAGTATATCAGTGTGCAAGCTAAGCAAAAAGCTAACAAGATAAAGAAGGATCACATCAGTAAAGCTTTATAGGAATTAGTGGCTGTATAAGAAAACATAAATGACCCGAAGATTTTGAATTAAGGTGTCTGGAAGAATGATAATTCAAGGAAATGGGAACTCAGCGTTAATAGTTATAGAGCAGAGATATTTTTCATTTGAGTGGACATGCAATGCCTAGGAAGTCTATGTAAGTTTGAAAAATAATACTAAATGTGTTTCTTCGATGAAATTCTGTATATCAAATGCTATGGTTCTGAAAGCCAAACAACAGTCTAGAGTTGATTATTAACCATTGGCATAACTTTTTAAAAATTACAAACTATAAAAGAAAAGAAAAATCACTTGTCTGAATTTTTTCCTAACACAGAAGTCTTTAAATACATATAGATAACTGAAGAAACAATTATTATGAATGTTCTCAATAATCACATTAATTTATCTTTCATTTGTCGTAAAATAATGTTGTTTCAAAAACCACCAATTATCAGCTAATGCAGGAAGTCTGTAATTATGTCTTAATATATGACAAAACTGGTTATCTCTACAGAAGACTGGTACTTAACAGAATGTTTGAAGCTGCTATTGATCTGTTGAATCTGTAGCCTAGAAATTTTCCAAGAAAAAAGCCTCTTTTGTTCAAAACATCCATTATTGGTGACAAATCCCATTGAATAGAGGTAGTATTAACTAAATAGTTACAGAGTAACTGATTAGAAATCCAGATCAAACTTTGATAATGTGGGTCCAGATGAGTAACTGAGAATTAGGAATAGGAAGAGATGGGAGTTTAGTAAAAAGTGCAAGGAAACTTTTAAGCGATGGACATGTTCATTTTCTTGATTGTGGTGATGGTTTTTTGCATGTATACTGAAACTTTACCAAGTTGTACACTTTAAGTATGTTCAGTTTATTACATGTCAATCACAACTCAATAAAATAAATGAGTTTAAGAATGGTAAGATAAAAATTTTTGAGAACTGTACTATTACCCATAGAAAAAAGTTAGTCATTTTTAAATATATACATATACACAGTGAGAAGAAATCTAAGCTACCTGAGTTATAATAAACCGGTTTAGTGGTTTTTAACTAGACTCTTATAGTAATGTGCCTTATTAATATTTAGACTTGTAGGAGTGCACTGGTGGCTTACTGGTCTAGTATACCTGGGTGCAGTCCCACATACATCCCAAGGTCCTGGGTTCAAGACCTGGAGCCAGGGGGAACAACCAGTGGGAACAATAAATAAGAATAAATAAAGCATTTCCTACTCCTCTCTCTTCCTGCCTGCTTCCGTATTTGCTTCATTTCTACCTTTATCTTTCCTTTAAAAAAAAAATTTAGACTTGTGTATGAATGCTGTGAATCTGTGTTAATTTTGGGTGATTATTTTTCTTGGGAGTTGATATTGACTGGATGTTAAACAGACTTTTAAGCAGATGTTACATAAATTGCACATTAGATTCAATATTTTTTCCTGTGAGAAATGTAAAATGGGCAATGTTTTTAGGTGCCCCAGATCATAATAAATACTTTCAAAGAAACTTTTTTTTTACTTTTGTAAATTTTTGCTTTTATTAATGAGCTGATCCTTTAGAATCAATTAGGAGCCTTCTGACAATGTCATCTGACTTTCGTTGAGACCAAGCGAACTCTAGTTATTAAAGTTGAATTCCATACATAGAACCTAGATATGTTTAAAGACATAGGTACTTTCATATAGAAGTTCAAATTGGATGTGTGATGTAGGAGAAGCTTTCAAAATAATTGTTAATTAATACTTGGAATGAAATCAACTGGATGCCTTTATAAAATCGCTAGCGTATAAATAAGTGAAAATATTCAACCCTTTTATATAGTAATATAAGCTACTGGAATTTAAATGATTAATCAAAAATGTCGGAGTATCTACATAGGAAGATATAAGATATTCATGTCATTTTTATTAATAAGTGAAAGACCAAAAGCAGCCTTAATACAATGGGTAAAATATGTTGTTTACTTGATGCTACCATTAGAAGTAATGCATTAATTTGAATGTGAGACTATATTATGTTAAATGAAAAATAAACCAACACAATAGGTTCATTCATTTCATGAACTTCATTTCTTAAAATATGATGACTTTTCCATAAGTAATAAAAAATCAGAATATTAAATTGCCTACTGATATAATCACAATAACAAGAGTTACTGTGTTAGAGGCTAAGATGATGAACGTTTTCCATATCTTTCATATTTTTGAAATTATTAGTTGTTGTTAAAAGAACATACCCCTTTTAATTAACTGTACAAATTTAGCTAACCTAAGTAGTATAGACTACTAGTGACTGAAGCTCTGGGGTTTCATTAGTACAGTGATGACTTAATTAACAAATCCTCTTTGAACAAAACCTCTTTCCCCAAGATTGGCCTTGGTGCAGCAGGCATGAGGGAAGGATCAATTTTCTCTGAGCTAGATTGGTGGCAGCAGGGACTAATGAGGCAGGGCCTTGAAAGTGGCTCTCTCTCAGATCTAACTCCTCAGGGGTTGGCTATAGCTGATGCTGAGGGCATTGCTGCTCTCTTGGGACCTGCACAGCCTGGTTACCCAGGTGTTGAAAAAACAATTTCTGTGCCAAGACCATATGTGGCTTTTAAGAGACTCCACAGGACTCTTGCTTTAGGCAGAGCATTCCCAGTGTGTGGAATGAGAAGACTAGAAAATAGCAAAAAGGGAATCCCATGTGCTAGGAAGCTTCTACTCGTCTTCTGTGTGCTCAGTGTACTGCTTTTTTGATTCTGTGCTTAATTTTATTCAACTGTAAAATGAAAAGACTGGCTAGAATGTCTCTCTTTCATTTCTTATGGGCAATGTCTAGATGAGGAGTCAGCAGAGTCTCTGTAAAGAACCAAATAGTAGAATTCTTTGGAGCATGGGATATTATCTTATTTTCAGAGGGACCATTCTACCAGATTGTTTGCTTTTTAAAATTAGTCAAATACATATATATGAGAAATGGGGAAACTGTACATATGAGTTTATTTTAATATGTAGTATAAGTTACTACAGTAAAAAAGGAAAATAAAAAAATTAGTCAAATAGAAAATGATATTTCACAGCCCATTTTAGTACTATGGGAAAAAGGATAAAAAAATATCATCACCAATCTGTTTTTAAAAATTCTCTGCAGTAAAGAAACCCTGTGCCTTCCCAATTAAGGAAGAAAATGGTATCCACAACCCTTGTGATTGGATTCTTTTAAGTCTTTAAAACTCTTTGAGCAAGAGAGAAGCTCTATGGCTTGTTAATTTTCTTTCTGATGAAGTAGATTAAATTATGCCTTTCACAGTAAAGTGTGGGCTGCAGGCTCCATGGGGTGGGGGGTTAGCAATGCAACTGCTAACTGCCATGCTGAATAAGCCTTAGATCTTTGTCTATCCTATCTGGGTTGGGCTTACGTCTTATTCTTAAATTACTGGATTCGTTCTTTCTGTTTATTTCTTTCTTTCTTTTTTTTTTTTTTTTAAGGAAAGGTTCAGGCAGGAAAAAAAAAACTTGTTGGCAAGTAGGCAGGAACAGAGAAGAAGAAAAACCACTTATATTTAGTTGTTTACATTGGTTGTTCCCCCTGGACCTGGAACATAAAACCAGGTCCCTGGGATGTATATGGACTGTGCTCCTTCAAAGGCAGCTAACCTAATTGCTACTCCACCAGGGAGTGCCAAGTTACCAGGATTCTAATGTGAAAACCATTCTATCTTCTCTTAGATTCCTTCGCTCTTTCTCACACATCAGGCCTCAGCTAGTCATTCTCTATTACACTTATTTCAGACTGTACTTCTGAAAGTTGGTGATGATAATGAAAGAAACAAAAGTTGACATAATAAGTTCACTGCTATTATTACATAAAGGGATCAATTGGCAAGGAATGCTTTATTGACCTAGAGGCCTCTCAAATATTCCTTTTTGCCAGCACTGTTTGGGATCTTTCTAAGCTTCAGAACCTCAATTCCTTACTGACCTATCACACTAAATACAGCGGTGAGCATAGCAGAATTGTCATATTCCTTACACTTACAGCTGTCTAGAGTGAGCAGATCTGCCATTACAGCAAGGTAGAACCCATCTTAGTCTAATGTTGCAAGTTTCAGAGTGTGGCCCTATTGGAAGTTCCGATTTTTTTTTTAAGAGATAAGGAAGGAAGGGAGAGAAGGAAGAAACATCTTTTATTTAGTTAGTTGTTCGTTTTTGTTTTTCATCCCTGCTCCAGGTCCTGAATCCAGGTGCTTGGGCTTTATATGGTTGGCACCCCAGGGTCTCAGCCCCCTGAACCACAAGGGTGCAGCCCCCCCAAGATATTTTTAAGGTGTCTCTTCCATAAGTCAAAATTGGTTTGCAATACTACTAACATATTATTTGCCTTTCTGATTTAGAATTTCAGTGGAATTTTCCAGAAACTACATGATATATGATATAGCAATACACTGAATACTGAAACAGATAAGGGAATTTAGCTGTCTTCTGTAAAACCAGACATTAAAGAGATTAGCAAAAATAGAAATGCCATTCCTCTCATTATATTTTTGTTTGGAATGTATTATAATATTTCACAAAATATGTTAAAATGTAATACTAAGTTTTTTAATAAGTGGCTTGAGGTTCTCTCTTAATTTTTAATCAGTAAATATCAATAAATATAATTCACATAAGAAAAGCTGTTTGGTATCCTCAATTTTTAAGAACATTTATGGAGGTTCTAGAATCAAAATGTTTGAGAGCCTCCACTATAATCCTTATTTGCAGTGCATTCATCGCTTCGTTACTGGTATACGGATACCATCCTCAGCATATTCATATACATAAGATACTCACTGAAATGTGCCCAGTAGAGATAACAGATATTAACAATCTACTGGTCATCGTTACAGACATCTTTCTACTGAGAACGTACATGCTCACATTGTCATTTTACATATAGAGCATCATCCTGTGCTTTTCCAAACTTTTTCTCTTGAGACACACCAATTTAATATTTCTCCTTGTAAACGCTCTGAATTCTTCTAAATTCCATGGTCTTGAAAAAGGCTTGAGATCATCTTATATCATTTTCAATTCAGTTGAAGAATCCCTTCTGAAACTCTCACTACCTGGTAGATCCATTTGTTTTAGTTTTATAAACCATACAGTGTTAGAAAGTTGTTTCTTCTGTTGAACAGGGTTTCCTCTTTTTTCTTTTTTTAGTTTCTTTTCATTGTATTTAGTTAATTCGTTGGTTTGGTTTCTCTGTATGCCACATAGGAGTAAAATAATATGTTCTTTCTCATCTGACCTTTTTTTCCCCCCCCCCAAGGAAAGGTGCAGGCAGGAATGAAGGTAGGCAGGTAGACAGGAAGCTAGAAGAGGAGGAATCATCTTTATTTTATTTTTATTTAGTTGTAACACTGGTTGTTCCCCCTCCCCGCCCAGATTGGGGACTTGAACCCAGGGTTATGTGGCCTGTGCTTCTCCAGAGGCAATTGACCTAACTGCTGCTCCACCAGGGAGCACTATCCATCTGACCTAACTGCTGCTCCACCAGGGAGCACTATCCATCTGACTTATTTAACGAACATAATCCCCTTTAGGTCCATCTATGTTGTTGCAAATGACAAATTTCATCTTGTTTTATAGCTGATAAATATTCCATTGTGTATACATGCTACATCTTTATTCATTCATCTGTTGATGGCACTTAGGTTGTTTCCAGCTGTTGGTTATTATAAATACGGCTGCAGTCAACATGGGGGTGCATGCATCTCTTCAAATTAGTGTTGTTACTGTTGTTTTTAGGTATGTATCCATAAATGGGGTAACTGTATCACGGTATTTCCATTTTTAACATTCAATGAATGTCCATGCTGCTTTCCATAATGTCTGTATTTATTTCCATAAATACCAATTCATATTCCCACTCACAGTGCACAAGGATTCCCTTCTCCATATTCTCTTTAGCACTTTTTCTTTTGGATAATAGCCAATTTTTTAGGTATGAGGTGACATCTCATCATTTTATTTACATTTTCCTAATAATTAGAGAGGATAAACTTTTTTTCATGTGTATGTTAGCTATCTAGTGTTCATAATACTCCTTTATGATTCTTTTTGAAGAATTATGTATTTAGAGTCTCCACATTTTTTTAATTGGGTTGCTCGTATTTTTGTTGTTGGATTTTATGAGCTCCTCAGTGTCCCTTCTAATGCAGTCTGTATTTGGTCTGAGGTGAGGGAGTCCTTAGCCTCACCATCATGCTATGGGTTCTCTCAGTGTTACCCCATTTATGACTCATTGCTAGGTGTTCCTTCTGGGAGTTAAAAAGGAACATTCTCTGTGACCCTCTTGGTGACTTCATCTACCAGAAATTTTACTTCTTATAGCTTATTTCCATTGGTCCTAGTTCCACGTTGGGAAACTGTGTAGAACACAGCTTATCCATGTTCACTTTATTCTGGATATTATCTTCTGATCCATCTTCCAATTCACTAATTCTTTTCTAAGCTGTGTCTGTTTCTGTTAAACATATTCACTAAATTCTTATTTTCAATTTACACTTAAACCTATTGCGTTCTCAATTTCAATTTCAACTTTTTTTATTTATATTGCCTCTGCTGAAATTCTCAATTATGTTTTTGTTTTTAACTCTTGAGCCGTAAGCATAGTTATTTCAAAGTTTCTGTTTGATAAGTTCAATATCTGGAACTACTTTGGGCTAGTTTCTTTTGTACAATGCCTACTGATTGCAATTTCTTGCTTGCCTCCTTATGTTACATTTTTTTATTCTAAGTCATTGTATTTGAAAAATTCATTGTAGAATAATTTGAGGCATACGAAGAATTGGTGTTTGCTTTTGGCAGGCATGAGAATACTGGCAAACTAGAGTCATCTTAATCTAAATTTAGTAATTTAGATGATTAGGTGTCCCCTCCAGGCCATTGCCTAGGCCTTTCTACTTTCTGTTCAGCCTTAATCCAGGTTCACTCGTTTGGATTCTTGACCTAAGATAAGGAGATTTTACTGGGACCATCTCCGTTGACAGGTTATAGATTCTAAATGTTATCTTCCTCACCCTGTATCAAAGAGCCAGACTCACCTCTCTGGTTTCTATCATTCCTTATATTCTAGGCTGGTAGCTCTTGACTTTTTTGTTAGGTCCTCAATGCCTACAAGGATATTTTTAAGGTATATTTTGTTCAAATGTCCTAATTGTTTTTGAGGAGACAGTTGGTCTAAATTAGCTAGACTACCATTATCAAAACTTCTAGAACCTACTTAACTTCATATTAATATTTATTTGTTCTTGTGGTCTGCTTAGAAAGAGCAGGATAACCTTAACCAAAGCACCTTTTAATGTATTTATTTATCTATTTTTGTATTTCTAGGAAGGCAGCAGGCAGGAATGAAAGCAAGTAGGCAGGCAAGAAGAGAAAGGAGAAAAAAGTCTTCATCGATCCATTTAGTTATTCATGTTGATACTCCACCTGGTCCCAGGCCGCAAACCTGGACTCTTGGGCTTTACATGGACTATACCATCCAGGACTGCAAGCTTAACAACTAAGCCACCTGAGCTCACCCCAAGCATCTTTATACACACATTTTATCATCTGTGCAACTTTCATTCAGATGCTCTTTAAGAGCACCTCTTTAATATTTAATTTTATATTATATCTTGGGTCAGACAAATTGAAGGCCACATTAAATTCAAATAAGCAATTAGTCTGTATCTTTTGTCTATAATTTTGATTTCTGTTAGGATTAAAAATCACAGTCATGCCTTTTTATGTTTATTAACTGGAGTAGGCTAAGGTAGCAGCCTAACAAATAACTATAAAATTCATAAGACTCAACAACAAATAAACAATCTGATAAAAAGTGGGCAGAAAAATCTCAAGACACTTCTTCAAATAGGACATACAGATGGCTAACAGCTATACTGAAAGATGTTCATCATCTCTTACTATTGGGCAAATGCAAATCAAAACAACAATGAGCTATCACTTCACACCTGTAAGAATGACTATTATACAAAAAACAAGGAGCAACAAATATTGGAGTATTGGAGAGGATACACAGAGAAGGGAACCCATGTATACTATTGTTGGGAATATAAATTGGTGCAGCCATTATGGAAAGCAGTGAGAGTCTTCAGCAGAGCAATTCCTTGCATTTCTTGTACAAAGTCTCTTTTTTATTTTGTTTTTGTTTTTGTTTTTATGAACAAAATATGGCATTGAACAGCACTGGAGATTTTATTATATAAGATTATATAAAATATAGTCATTTTTTAACAATGAGATAGTGATACAGGTTTTGCGAAAGGGAGAGAAGTGTATCGCCAAATGTAATTCCTGTGTCAAAAAGCTGCTAATCCTGCCACTGTTTTGTGACCCCTGAGTGATGTCTGCTCTCTTTGTACTAAATCTAATAGTAATTGATCTCAAAGAAAATCACAAAATCCCCTATTGTTAGCTTTAGAAATGCATTGATCAGTATCTTGTTTGATGGGAAAAAAGCTTCAATAAGTGATACCCCCACCTGAGTAGTTAATTTCAAAATATTGTTTGTCTAACTCATTGTTTTCAGTGACAACTGAACAAGAACTTTTAGAAGCAGTTGGCTGTCCAATAATGGCAAATTTCAAGGCTATGCAAATTATGCCAGTTCAGTCCAGCTCTCTTCTCTATTATCATATCAATTGAGTCAGTTCATAGTAGACAAAGCAAGGTTATGGGAACCACCTAGAGCATCATGCACCATTTAACATCAATGCAGCACACATGAACATCTGCAACTTCAATCTTATTAACAGAGGATAGAATGGAAGGCAATAAACAGCTTTCTTCATCATGTAATTGCAAAATAGTATTTCCTAATGTTTGCATTGTTTATCAACAGGAACTTCATCAATAATTGTATAATTACGGTTGCCTAGATTACAGTGCCCTCATGCATCTTATCATTTATTACAGAGAGGTCTGAATTTAATCTGAATTTGAGCACATGTTTCAAGACTAATAATATAAGTCTGTTAAAATGTGAGTTGCATAATATAGATATGGTTTTTGTAGGAGAATGATAGTTTATGATTCCTCAGTCACTTTGGGGATTAACACTGAGAGAAGAAGGAAAGGCAGCGAAAAATGAGAGGAAGCCACTAGTTCGATTCAAATGTAGACTCACTGAGCATGAGAGTAGATTGTGTTCTCTAGAATTAATCACAAGTAATTAGATGTTTGCTTTAGGCCAAAATTGAGCTAAATTAAAACAGGATTATAATGCTGAGGTCTTCCCCTTCACCTCTATATTTAAATAAATAAAAGGCAGAAAACTATAAACATAGTGAATGAAAAGCTATGGTAGCTAAAGTTAGAAATTCCAGATGAAGAGGGAAAGTTTGACATAGCTGTTTAGTCTTTACCTCTACTCCTTTTGAAGCCCGATAATGACGTTACTCCTAATGAGCAAAATGTTAGCATTTACCATAAGCTGCCAAATACACTCTTCAGACTCTTGACAGCGAAGAGTCTCTTTTGATGCACAGTGCAAAATATCCAAGAAAAATAATAGAGAAATATCAGCTCAGTAACAGTTATTGGTGTGGTCAGTGGGAGCTGTCTCACAGTAGAGCAGGAATGTGAAAACCAATGGGTGTCTTTTAAAGTAAATAAGGCAGGGCTGGTCTGAAAAGTTTAACTTTGAAACATGATCATCTCATTTTTTACTTAAATTCATTTTATGTTTAAGAAAAATCTGAGGGCTGTTCATGAAATTGCATTTGAATTTGGTGTTCAGATTCCTCTCTTCCCCAAATCAAATGTATGAAATTGAGTGAGCCCCATTTGAACTGGACTTTTTCATCTCAATTGATTAAGTTTTATTTCCTTAAAAAAAAAAAAAAAAAAAACTCGAGGGTGAGACTGTTTTCCCCCTGATTCGTCCATATTTATGAGTTTAATAATTATATATTTTCTTTCAACAAAAATGTTTTCCCTTCTCAGAATGTTTTAAGGTTATTTAAGAAAGAATAAAAAACAGATGCCGTAATTGCAAATCCACAAAGAATAGGAAGATAAGGAGTTTTTGCCCATGTTGGGAAGGGGGTGGTTCTTGGGTATAATGAACATAACAGATGCTTTCTTAACATGACAGTTATTTTGTCATTTCCTCTGTGAAGGTTGCTAAGAACTGGTTTGTTATAGTTAATTACTTAACATCGTCTAAGAAACTTTTTAAAAAGTAAACACTGCCTCTATTCTGAAATTGAAAAAGTTCTAATATGTATGCATATACTTACATATGTACATGCATACGTGTATACATAACATACATACACCTTTTACCTGAATACCTCAAGGAGCACAGTTCTAGGTTGAGATTGCAATTAACGTCGACCAATTCTGACAGACACCTCTATTTTAAAGAACTTACATTAATTTTCCAGGAACCTTGTCTGGGAGCTATTTATTAAAAATTCTAGGATAATAACTTTATCATAATAAATCCCAGTCTCTGTTTAGGGAGTAATCGATAAACTACAAGTTAATGTTCCATAATTCACATTCCAATGCACATTATTTTGAGATAAGGCAAAACCTGTGCATTTAATTTATAACTGTAATTAAGTAAACTCATTTGATACTAATTAGGTGAGCCTAAAAGGATCATGGGTTTGTGTATTTAATTATCAAAGTACAATCAGCAACCAGTTTCCAAAACGCTTTCCTATCTTGAAAAGAAAGATCACTGATCTTTGCCTATGCTCCAATTATAGCTTCTTGGACTTGCAATAAATTAAAATGCATTGTGAATTGTGGAGAATCTACTTGTTGGTTTTGCTTTTCTGTGATTATATTTATAATTTGTCTTCTGAAAAAAATGGGTTTAACTCTGTGGAATTTAGGTGTGACGTTGTGTGTGAAACAACTGCCCACCAGAACTGAAGGAGTAATAGAAGACCTTTCCATTTAAACAGAGGCTAGTAGACCTGCCCTGCAAGAAATGCTAAAGGAATTCTTCAGGATGCAAGCATGCTAGGCCCCAGTTCAAAGCCAGATAAAGAAATAAAGAATACCAGTAAAAGCAACTACATAAGTAAATATAATAGCCAGTATTGTATCTTTTTGTTTGTAACTCCTCTTTTATGTCATACATGATTTAAAAGACAAGCATATTAAAAAATAGTTGTAAATACTTGTTAATCGACACACATGTATAAAGATGTAGTTCATAAGAGGGGGTGAAACTGTAGAAACAGGTATTGAGTGCTGTCAAAGCTAAGTTGGCATTAATTCACAGTAGATTGTGATAAATTTAGTATATTGATTGTAATCCCCATACTACTAATAAAATAAGGAATACAGAAGTTTTCACAATTTTGTTAAAAATTTGCAAAAATTAGTTTATCAGAGAGTATACTTGAATAAATATACTTTAGACACCTTAAATTCTATTTGTCAATCAATATTGATTGAATACCTAGTATGCTAGACTTTCCGCTAGGTTTCCATAATTATACTTATTCCCATTAAATGTATAAAGTATAATCAGAAATAAAAGTTGCCTGCTATCCACAATGACTTCCTATTCTTGGAATATGCTGGATACAATGTGTTCACACTTTAATATTTCCCACATTTATGCTCTAAAAAATGTGAAAGATTGTACCTAGGACTTACCCTGAAGTTGTAAAAGAAGTTCCTGTCTCATGACTTCAAAACAAAGATATCTGAATATAAGGAGTAGAAGGCAATTATGTGCCTTAGTATTATGTTCTCATCACTTTCAAGGTATTTAGAGTATTGTAATCACTGTCAGAAGTGTGAACTATACCTTCAAACACTCACATTCTAGGCTTTCAGAATGAGCTAAACAAATAAGTGTTTTATCTCTTTTCCAGCAGCTATATACTAAAATAAAAAGTAATTTCTGATACCTATATTGTATATTACAGCTCCCATAGAACACAGATTGTCTAAAATGAGGTATTAAGATATATAAACAAACTGATACCTGACCTGTGAGGCCATTTTCACTTAATTCTTTGAGATACTAGCTTAATTTGTGAGTGCATTAAAAATAAGCCTTTTTATTTGCATTACTTTGTCTTTTCAAAGAATTAATTAGCACAGCACAAATTTCTTCTGTCCAAATGTAATCAATGTTGAGACTTCGTGTATCACACATTTAGTGACACCAGCCTTGCTGCATTAACTCCTGTAGCCTGATTAGTTTGTATGTTGTCTCTGGGTTTTTAGAGGAAGTGCTAGTGGTATTATTGTCTGTGAACAGGCCACTCTAGCTGGTGCCATTCACATAGAGAGAATATAAATAGTATCCTCTGCAGTTATAGGATGTGGTATTTCTAAATTTTATTATCTCCCACTTCTAGTCTCAGAGACATTGGTTCTTTTATCACCTGTTGGGAGAACTTTTAGTTTTTTAACATGGCTAGCAAAGTGTAAAGACTTGACACCTAATGTCTTTTATTTTATCTGAGCATGAGAATTAGTTGGAATGAGTAGTAGATATTTAGAACAATACTTTAGGGAGGGAAATGGAAGCACCAAATGGGGGTCTTTAGTCTAAAGACCAGTTCTGAAAGGAATTATAAGTAGTTGGCACAATATTAGATAACAAACACTGACTTAACATAGAGGAGATTTTTTCTGCTTGTTTTTTTAAAAAAAATAGTTATGCCTGTCTTCTTAATCTCCTAATAGGCATAAATATGTATTTAAATTATTCTTGCAATTTTTTAAAAAAGTGATGCTATAATTTCTATTCATAAAGAATGGTAAGGAGGATAACCAAGGTTTAAAGTCAATTTAGAACATTGTACTTGAAAGGTTTTTCGTTTTGTTTCTTTTGTTTTTTAAAGGAAAGTTGCAAGCAGAAATGAACGTAAGTAAGCAGGCTGGAAGAGAGAAGTGGAATTTTTATTTTATTTCTATTTCAGTTGTTCACAGTTTGCCCCCACCCCCACCCTGACCCCGACCCCTGACTCGAACCCAGGGGTAGGTGACCTGTGTCCTTCAGAGATGATTGACCTAACAACTACTCCACCTGAGAGGTTTTTTTCCAAAAGGTAATTAACCATGCATTCACACATTTTAGTCTACTTTTCAGTGCAAGAGAGATTGGCAAATGACTCAGTAAAGTGTCCTGTTTAAATTGGATAAAGACTGCTGTTTGCTGGTGTTTATTGCTGTGCTGCAGGTAGACAAGTGATCTATGAATCTAGTTTAGTCTATTGGACCATAAATGTTACTCATAACTTTTATCAGTATTTGATTGTTAAGACACCCATTGAATTTGACTCCATGTTTTGGAATGTTTTAAAAATCTTTTTCTTTCATTTTAAACCAATACTGTTACCTTGAGACATTATCATCCCTGCAAACCAGATTGTACTAAACATCAGTGCTATTTCAGCAATGTTTTCTTGCTCTAATATGTCTTCTAATCTATAAAGAGAAAAAAGGAGCCTTTGGTCCCCTTATCAAATGCAGATTTTCCTTTGTAAACTTTGTAAACATTTGACATCACTACCATCAGAAATTCAAACAAAATCTTACTGATGGAAAGTCCAATAGCAGATATAGTTGCATCAATAGCTCTGTGTGTGTGTGTGTGTGTGTGTGTGTGTGAGAGAGAGAGAGAGAGAGAGAGAGAGAGAGAGAGAGAGAGAGAGAGAGAGAGAGAGAGAGAGAGAGAGAGAGAGAGAGAGAGAGAGAGAGAGAGAGAGAGAGAGAGAGAGAGAGAGAGAGAGAGAGAGAGAGAGAGAGAGAGA